>RJWH01004943.1:0-71646 GCA_004363575.1 Solenodon paradoxus | reverse complement strand
AGGACATCAAATTCAACCAGTGGTGACTCCTCACAGCTTAAGAATTCCCAGTGTCAAACCAAGACTCGGGCTTCTCTGGTGCCTGCCAATTCCCTACACTGCAGGGAAACTATCCCACAGAAACATAAACACAACGAAGACCCAGAAATATACACAAAATGATGGATCCAGTTAAACCCCGAGAGAAAATCAGAAGAAGACAGACGTGTACAAACTGACTGAGGATGAATTTAGGGCAGCAGTGATCAACATACTCCTGGAAATCAAGAAGCAATAGAGGAAGAGAAAGAGAACAACGAAAAACAGTAAAGAAATTAAGCAAGATACCAAAGAAATGAAGAACATGACAGCTGAATAAAGAAGTCGATAGGGGGACTCAGGAGTAGGATGAACGAAGCCTCCGAATGAATCAGTGAGCTAGAGGACAAGGCAGAGGAATGCGCTCAAGTAAGCCAGCAAAAAAACAATGAAAGAAATGAAGACAGCATTCGTACCCTAGGGGATAACATCAGAAGGAACAATGTTAGCATTATAGGGGTCCCAGAAGGAGAGGATAGAGAAAAGGGGCAGAAACGATTTGAAGAAATAATAGCTAAAAATGTCCGCAGCCTGAAGAATGAAGCCAGCCTCCAGACTCTGCAAACGACAAGAGTTCCAGACAAAAGAAACCCAAAAGACCTACACCTAGACACATTGCATCAAAATGTCAAAAATATGAGACAAACAGTGAAAGGTAGCCAGAGAAAAAAGAGTCACATACAAAAGAGTCTCCATACAAGTGTCAGCATGTTTCTCAACTGAAACTCTACAAGCCAGGAGGGAATGGAATGATGTATTCAAAGTGCTGAAGGAAAAGCATATTTTAACCTGCCAGATTATCATTCAGAACTGAAGGAATGATAAAAAGCTTTTCTTATAGGCAAAACTTAAAGGAATTCATCACCACAAAACCAGCTCCACAGAAAACCTAAGTGGGATATGCTATAAAGTGTGATGATCCCACTTAAAAATAGTAAGACAGCAAATATAAAAAGTGGGGAGGAGAAGAAGAGAAGAAAAAGGTGGATGGTTAGAATGAGTGGAAGATAATCTGCTTTCAAATAAAAATAGGAAATAAACAGAATTCTTAGTGCTGATTTCAGGATAACCCCACAATGTATCTCCAGGGAAAAAGCAAAGAAGAAAACGAAAAGGGGAAACAATGAAAACATAATGACACCCAACCCACCTAAGAAGAGAAAGAGAGCAGTAACGACATTGGAACTCTGGTGAGGAGTGGAACACTCACAGGATGAGACGCACCGTCAATATCCTAAAATGAAAGTGCATTGTCAACAAAAGAAATCATGAAATCGTGAGTTAAAAATACACACGAAACTTAACTGGGAGTGTGTGGAGCTGACTGTTGAACTCTGCACCTCTTCTCTGCCCGCCACCTGACGACGGCGCCTGAGTTGCCCGTTCTCAACAGTGGCGAATGTGTGTTTTGTGGTTTTCGGGGGATGCCCAGAAATTGGACAGCTGACTGCTGGGTGGCCTCTCCAAACTGCGCCCCTGATGGCCGCACCAGCGGACTCTCCGCTCAGCCGTGTGTTGGCTCCCTGTCCCCACGCCCGCCCAGACACTTGCTCCCTGTCTTTGGGACAGCAGCCATTCTCACGGTGTGAGGTGATAGCTCGTTGTCTCGATTTCTGTCCTCCTAGTGAGAGAGGTCCTGCGTCTTCTCGTGCGCCTCAGGGCCATCTCTTCTGCTTCCCTGGAGAGGCGTCTGTTCAGTTCTCTGTTTTGGATATGAGCCCCTTTCTGGACATGTGGCGAGTGAGGGTCCTCCCACGCAGCGGGATGCCTTTTTGTTGTGATGGTTTCCTTTGCTGTGAAGAAACTTTCAGTGACGGGGTGTCATTTGTTCTTCTTTGCTTCTGTTTGCTTTGCCTTGGAGTCCAGTCTCCAAAGAAACCTCTAAGGCTGATATCAAGGGACAGTTACCTGTTCTGTTCTGTAGGTCATGGTTTCAGAGCTTACTTCTGGCTGTTAATCCGCTGTGAACGTGCGTCTGGGGACAGCGCTGCAGAGCCGCGCAGCCCAGTGCTCCTCGTGTGGCTGTCCTGCTTTCCCC
This sequence comes from Solenodon paradoxus, assembly GCA_004363575.1. Lineage (NCBI taxonomy): Eukaryota > Metazoa > Chordata > Mammalia > Eulipotyphla > Solenodontidae > Solenodon > Solenodon paradoxus. The sequence continues at coordinate 69,530 of RJWH01004943.1, read as the reverse complement.
GCGGCGTCTTTGAGGACTGCTGGCCCCATCGTGTCCTCTAGCCTCCTTGTGTGAATCAGCAGTTCATCTGCGCGGAGTCGTCTCTGGGTTGTTGGTTCTTGCAGACATTTAAAGGTGTGTGCGTCCCCTTGCAGCCATGTCTCCGCTCCTTCGCTGTCGCTGCTACGCATGACCCTTCCATAGGCATCTCCTCGCGCCTGCTCACACAGCTGACCCTGCTAAACACACCAGGCTTTTTATGTGATGTTCTTTCCAACACATTCTGGAATCTACCTTTTAGTTTCCGAAGTACTTGTTTACCGCATTTTGCTGTTGTTGACTTTTTACCTGCCATGTCACAGAAATTTTAGATCATGATACTTAGGACTGTCATGATATAGAAAAGAGTACTCTGAGTTCTAAGACCAGATAAAAATATCTCCCTTGGTTTGTCTCAAAGATTCTGGGCAGTGAAATTAAGAGAGAAATGAGAAAAATCCTATCATAAAGCCCGCAACTGGTTCCTTTCTAATGAGCCCTACTATGTTCTTCAGTAAAGCCTAAAACTTTTATACACATTAATATATTGTTGATTTTTATTAATATTTATCCATGTAATAGACCAACATACGAAGCTGTAGTCAGTAGATCCCAGGGCAGTCTCTCGGCTGCCTGTGTTCAGGATTTACTTGAAACAAAGGAACTGCTCGAAATCAGCTTCCTTGGGGTAACCTAGAAGATGGATTATTTTGTTACATTATTTTTCAAAAGCAGGGAGAAAAGCAATTACCACAGGAGATCACATGAGGTGGCTCCTAAACCAGGGAGCAGGGAAACATCCCTCATCTTGGCTCTTCGGCTCTCCATGTGTGTCCCTGTGCCCTGATGGGTCCTCTCCATCTCTCTGTTCAGGGACAGGCCGGGAGGGGTCTGACTCTGACATGCGAGACCGGGCCTCCTGGGACCCACTGCCTTCGAGTGGACGGACGCCCGGGTCAGAGAGCAAGGTAAGACCAGAGAGGGCCTCTGCCAGCTGACTGTGGCTGACACTCAAGTCACTGCTTCGTTCTTTTTCCGTCCTTTTTCCTCTGTTACTCTGATGTGGAATGTGACTCAAATAGGAATTGGAAAAAGTGGAACTTTTTGCAACTCAGAAAAATCTCCTGATGATTTTCTGGGAATTTTAATTATTTTAACAGATGTTTTGTCTACCAATAGAGATTCGAAAAAATATCGGATAAAACTTAAAGCACCTTCAGGCAGGTAGGCAGGTAGAGAGATGGTAGTTTTTAAGGAAAGGTGCAGCTGGAATGACAGCGAGTCGACAGTCAGAAATAATAAAAAACTTGCATCATTTCCTGTCACACTGGCTGTTTCCCAGCCAGTCATCAGCCGGGGCCTGGGGAGACACGTGGCCTGTGCCTGGGCTAAACCTGCTAGGCCACCAGGGTGCCAGCACCTTCGGATATGTGAATTAAGGCTTTTTTAATCGGTGGGGAGAGCATGGTGCAGGGTCTGTAAACTACGGAAAAGTGGAGGGCTTTCAAAAATCTGGGGCAAAAACTTGCCTTGAACATTCTGTCCTGGGGAGATCTGCCAGAGATTAGCATGAAAAGGAAAGCATTTTCATCTGCGTGAGCCTTGCAGTTACTCTTCTCTAACTGCTGGCCTCTGCAGCTCCTGTCGGCTGCTTTCCTGCATGCACAGCCTGTCACTTCAGGGTCACGGGTAAAAGTGTTCACACAAGAGCAAGGGCCACCCGTCCCAGCGGCACTGCCCCCACAGGCCACTTGCCCCACTGCGATTGGACAGTGCTGCAGAGCTGGCCTGTCCACAGCACCACTCTGCGTCTGGCTGCGGTGACCTCCGCCAGACGTGGGTGACCTTGCAGAGTCTGTGCAGGGATTCTCCTCCCGAGTGACTTTACGGTTCATGTTTTCGGTTCTTCCCTCCACTTTATGGCCTCCGGGCATGAGTTTTGGTTTGCTTTTCCCCTTAGAGGAAAGTCAGTTAGAACGTTTCTGGTTGGTTGTCAGGTGTGTTCAAAAGACCAGTTGGTTGGATTGGGTTGTGCTTTCCTCTCTGTCATCTGACGTCGTGGCCCATGACACTCCATTGCACAGCTGCCCTTGGAGTGGGCTCTGCTCACAGGCGTGTTTGTGGCTTGATTTGAAGGTAGAACAAGGCACAATTCGGAAGAGAAGGCCCTCAGTCCCTGCAGCGACTCGTCTGTGGTCATGCAGCTGTTGAGTCCCAGGGAGAAGACCGGGCGCTGGGCTCCGAGATGCTCACTGTGTGCTTTGCACCTGCTCCCGTCAGTCTCACAAATGCTCACTGAGCGTTTTCCTCCATGCGCTGTGGATTCCATGCAGCGCGCAGCCTCCAAAGGGACGCACGTCTTGACACATTAGCGCGTGTCTCCTGCGTGCCATTGGCCTTCTCAGCCGCATCGTGTTCATTCCGTCACAGGCATGTTGGAGTCCTAAGTGGGACTTTCATTTCAGTGGCAGCCACCCAGAGCAGTTTGCTTCTTTGATAATCAAGTAGATATCAAAGTGGACTTGAAACGCATCTCAGGCTGCAGTTGTGACGGGACTTGCCACTCAGGCTGGCACTGTCCTGAGAAGGGGGACTGTGCACCGCTGCTCTGGAACATGCCTTGCAGGCAAGGAGGGACCGTGTGGCGGGGCTGCTCTGCTCCTTCGCTCCACCCCATCCGTCCTCAGTCCCTGCACCCCAGTAGACTCTGCTGACCCTAACTTTCCGAGTGTGTGCTACCCACCGGTGTTTCTGCGCTGGCGGAGACGGAGTTGCCTCTGAGCAACTCATTTCACTTCATTCACTGGTGTTCCATGTTTTAACGAGAAAGACTCTGGAGGGAACATTTTCTCTTAATGTGTTAAAAGTCAAGTCAAAAGATGCAGAGCGACACTCACGAGTGAGAGCGGGGTGGCTCTGCGGGGACACGAGGGGAGCGAAGCAGAGCGTGAGGGTCAGTGGCCTCGCTGTCCAGTACCCAGAGGCTTCTCTCACGAGGAGATAAACAGTTCTGCTTGTACACACACCCCAGTAAAAGTCTCAAAACATGTAAATCCATATCTGACAGAATGACAAGGAGAAATCAGTAAATTCACTGATAGTGAATTTTTAAAAATGTATTTGTTTACTATGTTTAATAGGTTAGATAATCAGTTAAGACTATAAAATGATAAATTAACACGCTACATGTAATAAGCATACATAGAACTCGCCTCCCAAAATTAGAGCACACACTTCTTTTCAAGCATGTACGGACCACTGTAAAAATTCACACAGGCCAGATCAAACTATCTCTCAACAAATGTCACATAACCTATTTAAAGTCTGACATAAACTCGTTCCCTTGCAAGCAACCTCTAAACGATGGTACGTGCATTTTGAGTTTAAAGACATGCACGTCTCAGCTCATGAGTCACATCAGAGGTCATAACATGTTGAGTGTTTAAGGAGAACAGGTGCGAGCTGCTGGCTGCTCCTAACGGGCATCCTCTCCGCAGGGTACAGCCCTCCGTCCGGCGTGCTTGCGCGCGGCCCAGCAAGACCCGTGTGCCTGGTCCGCAGAGTCGTTGACTTGCGGAGGGGGCTGATGGAGCAGGGTTGAGGGCTAACCTAGTGATTACTGATTTTTATTTTAATGTGAGTTTGTCTTCTAGTTATACTCAACTTTGTGATCAGTGGGCAGGTCCCGTCTAGGACGCTGACGGGCACCACCGTCTCCTGATGGACTTGACAAAATCCCACGGTCGGGACGCCCTCAATGGAGGACTAGACTGTGCGAATGCTGAGATGAACCACACTTATAGGCATTTTGTGTTCTTAATAAACTAAATGTGACAAGCAGTCATTGTAAGGTTTCCTCTGATCTATGGCAATTTATTTCTTCAGGAATATTGAACCTTACGTTTTTATCAAGTGTTGGAAAATAACTTTAGTTGATTCATTAGAAGCCTTTGTGTATGAAGCAAACCCTATACTTTGTAACTGTGTTGATAGAGTGGGAACTATGGTATAGGGCCCCACACACACCCCACACACACCCCACACACACCGCACACACACACCACACACACCGCACACACACACACACACACACACACCCCACACACACCCCACACACACACTCACACACACCACACACACACCCCACACACACCCCACACACACACTCACACACACCACACACACACACCATACACACCACACACACTCACACACGTGCACACACACACCACACACACACGTATACATACACTTTTGAGTGACTTTCTAGGAGTAAACAATCACACTGTTGTAGTTTTACTTCCTTTTTGAAGACTCTGTTGTTTTCTTTAAACAAACTGTGGAGATGATAGTTCCTTCAAAGCATATTCTTACAAAATCATAGCCGTAATTTTGTTTCATTTCTTATACCTGTAGGATTTTGAGAACAAAGTTAACTCAGCGAAGATACATTTCTCTCTTAAGAATTTACAACAGAGTGATCCTGAGGATCTCTCAAAGGACGCGTCAGAAAGGTATAACGAACGTCTTATCTTTGAGTTCTCTGTTTATTCGCGTCTGTAGCTTGTCCTCTGCCTGGACACCCAGTAACAGCAGTCAGCGTTGCATTGCTGTGTCAAGATGAAGTTACTGTACGTGCGATTCAATGTGGCTAGAAAGAGAATGCACTTATCATTTCATAAATGCGATACTAGGACAAGAAAAAGATGTTTCTAAGTGACAGTGTCCTCTCAACAATCACACAGCTTTCACGCGTGCGGCGCTCCTGGACGGCGCAGCGCACCTGAGTATGGTGAAGCCTGTACGCAGCTGAACGTTGCTGGAAATGAGATCTGTGTCCAGAAAGACAATAATGCGCTAAAATCACTAGCACTGTTACCATAGTGAAGTCTGGGTGTGACACTTGACAACTAGCAAGTAAATGTCCTTTCGAAAGCAAAAGAAACAGCCGCTTGCTCAGTGTCTGATGAGATGTCACGTGCAAGAACATGTGAAATGAGCAAACACCTCACTGACTGTATTTTCTGGGAGATTCGGAATAGTGTCAGCTGCAATACCTGGGAATGCATGGCACGTGGTGTGCAGTGAAGCGTGTCGCAGCCTCCGGGCTGCAGTGAACGAGCGAGCAGGAAGAGTGACTCAGGAGGCATCTGAGACACTATTAGAAGCTAGCAGTTTATGCTCATTAGTAGATGATAAGTATGTTCTAAGCATTGTTTACAAAATAAACTTTGGTTTAAGTGCAAGGTGGCTGGCGTACATTATTATAGAACAAAGCCTGAAGGGTGCGGGCGCGGACCACACAGCCATGAACACAGGAGTTCCACACCAGCTTCTCTGAAGAAAAGAGATTTTGATTAGGCTAGGCTCTTCAATAAACAGAAATACAGCAGATGAAAAGGATGACGATTTTAAGTGGTGGGGAAGCTGTTTGAGCAAGGGTGAGGAGCTGTGAAAATACCTCATAAAGGTTGAGAGGTGCTCTGTGTCAGGGGTGGTGGGGCACGTGTGAGCTGAAATGCCAGGACGTTTGAGAAGCTGAGAGGCAGAACTAAAAGTACAATGCACGCCAGAGTTTGGAGGAGCGCGTGTATGTCATGTATGAAGCCAGAGTTCACTGTTCGTTCCCTTTGCTGGAATGAAAACGAAGCCCAGCTGGAGGACTGTCTGCATGTGTTTGTCTGTGTGCCTGTCTCTCATCTGTCTGTTCATTATCATCCGTCGCCTGTTGCTGGTACAGCATGGAAGACAGCTTGCAGGAAATGAGAGCAATTAGATGCTTGCAGTAGCCCAAGAAAGGATGAGCAGGAAAAAGCGTAAGAAGCTGAAGTTGCCCCGTTCTGTTGACGCGCGGTGCTGACAAATCAGTGGACACGGCCATGAGAAAGTGAGCAGGGCCTGAATGCCAGCACCCTCGGTGCTCCGTACAGACCTCTGTTTGTTCTGGTTGATGGGCAGGTAAAATTAAATTTGAGTTTTAGGGAGACTCTTCTCTCAACATTGGAGATGAAACCCAGAAACTAAATCAGAACGCATTCCTTAAGGAGGACTGCAGATAACAGTGCAGCCGGAGCCAAGCGGGCACGTCAGCAGACCCCGAGCAGCGAGGCCGGCTGTTCCGGACACAGCGCGGTGGTCAGAAGGGTCAGAGGGAGACAGGAAGTTCAAGGCTTTCCATTTGCATGGTGAGAGCACTGAGTGGTCTTGTGCTGTGGGAGAATTTGGAGGGAGATCAAAAAGAATCTGAGGAGACAGGAGACCTGGACTGGAGCACGTGGAAGGATTCACTCTGAACAGAGAGAAGTTGAGGCACGCTGGGGTGTTGATGCATGCCGTCTGCATTTGAAAGAGATTGCCTTGAAAAGAGTTGTCTTTCCTGCGCAATAGTTTGTCGAGGCACATTTTTATTGTGGAGGGGGAGTCGGGGAAGGACCACATGAGGCAGAGGTTCGAGGTAACTGCAGGGAGGAGCCACAGCGGAAACCCAGCAGGGACAGGTCAGCGTTTTCCTGCTGCTAGCTGGCCAGGGAGCCCAGAGCTGTGCCCCCACAGCTCAGGCAGAGCCAGAGAGAGGCCAGGAGGTGAGTCAGTCCAGGGACGCTCGCTCGCAGGCCAGGTGAAAGTGGGTGGGTTTCCAGACACCATCTGTGGCGACCCGGGAGGCAGGCCACCAGCTCCCAGTGCAGCCAGCGGGCATGAGCCCCGCCAAAGCAGAGGTCTGCATCATGAATGATCGTCACAGATCATCGCAGATTCTGTTCACATGCATGTTTGTCTGAAACTATGGATATGTGTTTTCAGTGACAGTGACGACAACACGGGGAAGACCAGTGGCTCCTTCCTCGGAGAAAACTGGGACGGTGAGGATGGAGGGCCATCCCGAGCGGTTCCTGTCACTCCTCAGCTTCATGGTACGGCTTTGTCCTATTTCATTAGCTGGTGTTTGGAGACAATATTTACTTGAGAGGCATTTACAAAGGCATTTCTCATGTGAACGCAGGGAAGAGCGAGGAAACACCTACAGAAATGGGGAAAATGTGGTTTTCTAGGATTTTCTTTTGAAAATGTTCTAGGCCCCTTATTTGTAAGGCAAAGTTTAACCTTTTGAGTATTTTAATATATCAAGCATGTCCACTTTATAGAATGAACTGATCGTGTTTTCTTAAACTGGGGGCCATAGAGTTATGTAGACTGGAATGTGACCCGCTTCCTCCTTTCCCTACTTTTAACTCATCGTGCAATTCATGCGCACGTGCCTGTCCAAAGCCGGGAGCGTAAGTACCTCGACAGTCCCACTGTGAGAGGGATCCTCATGGTCCGCTGCCTCAGCCTCCCCTCCAGTGCCAGGTTGTCTTCTCCAAAGACTTTTTTAAATATTAATTTTATTGACGGGACGTTACACCATAATGTGGGTTTAGAGACAGCACCCGCCAGGCCGTAGCTGCCCCGACCCCTGCTTGCCCCCAACGCCCTCTGCCTTCCCGCCGCAGCAGAACCAGTGTGCAGTCGCCCTCAGGTCCTGGGGACACCACGCTGCCTCACCCCATACCCGGAGGTGCTGGAGCGCACGCGGGGTCCCCGGGGAGCCCCGGGCCCAGGGGGCCGCGGGTGCAGCTCCTGGTCTGGAGAGCGGAGCAGTCTGCGGGCACCGCCCGGGACGCAGCAGCAGCGGGCGAGGCGCGTCCTGGCCAGTGGAGCCCCGAGCACCACCACGCAGGTCTCTTGAGCACACAGGCAGGAGAGAGTCTGACGCAGAGAAACGGAAAGTCGTGGAGCTCATTCGAGGTGAAGAAGAAAACCATGCCGGGTAAGTCACCCTACCTGAAAATGAATGGTCCCAAACAAGATCACACCAGAGCTCAAAGGAGGGAAAGTCCATCCATACGAATGGAGACAACCTAACGGAGAATGAGTTTAAAAAGAGTTACAAAAAGGCTGACTGAGAGGCAGGCCACCACCCAGAGACACCTGGGAGACCTCGGAAAAGGAGGACAGACCAAAGGGAACACACCAAGGAGGCTGAGGCCATGGAGCAAGTCCCACCAGAAATGCGAGAGATGACAGGGACAAGTTGTTGAAGACGAGCATGGAAAGCTCCATGGACAGACTCATCTGGCAGAGGAAGGATTCCCAGAAAGGAAGACAAGGTCACAGAGGCGACCCTCATGGCAGAGGAGAGAGAAAGCAGACTGCGGGGAAATGAAGGACCCGACGAGAAACACCAGGCAGTGTGAGAAGAACAAATGTGTCGGGCTCGACTCCTAGGGTCAGGGCTGAAGGAAGGGGCTGCAAAGAATTGAGAAATAGAAAGAAAGAAAGAAACAGACCGAACTAGAAAGAAAGCGGAGTCAGTGGGTAAACTGTCGGGAATCTCTCGCCCCAAATAGCTACCCTGAGTCATTGACTTCTCAAGTATTTATGATCATTACACAAGGAAGTCACTCACAGAAAGAAGGCAAGAAGGAAGTCGGCCATTCTGACCATCATTGCTGGGTCAAGTGATTTTACATTTAAATGGTTGATGTTAACTACTAGCTTCTAGGCTTCTTCCCAGCCTCAGCAGGGAACAAAAACCTCCCCACCAAGGTTTTCCTCTCAGGGAGGGCCTCTGGTTTTCCAGTTGCCTGAGTAATTGTTTTACTCTGCTTTGGCTTTTTGTATCTAAACTCAGCTTCGTCTTTATTGATTCCAGCACAAATGCAAGGGTAATATATTTGATATAGTCAGCTCGCCCCTTTTATGGTCAGAACAGGGCTGCTTCTGCACCCTCAGCCTCTGGGACGATGTCTGGGCAGGGATGGAGGTGGGAGGAGGCTTGCTTCCTCGGGGCGAGACCCAAATGAATCTCTTTTGCTTCCCATTGACGCAAATCTGAGTTATTCGACAGCAAGGGAATTTCTTGTGGGTAACTTTAACCAACCCTGAGGGGAGAGTCCGTGCTGGGTCCACCACGGTCATTCACCTTCCTCTCTGAGCTTTGTTCCAGTGAAGCTGGACACGGGACACTGACGGGTTCTGCTGGGGATCACAGTGAGCACAGTGGCTGCTGCTCCTGTGGGAGTTCATCTCCTCGGCTTCGCAGGTCACCGCTCGTGCGACGGTCAGGTCTGCTTGTGAGCAGTCTCAGGGCTCCTGTGACCTCCCCACACAGCAGTCCTGCACTCCCGCCTCCCCAAAGAGCCACTACGTGGAAGGGTCCTGACAGAGAGGGGCACCCCAGGGCCCTCTGACTGTGTAGACACCCGTGTATCTGCTATGAACTTGTTTGTCATTTCACTTCAGAAAGGGTTTTCTAAGAACTTGAGCATTTTATGTCAAAATTTTGAATATTTTAGTATTTACTTCTACGTTTATTGCGTTTTGGCCAGTGGACACGATCGGTAAAAGTTCAGGTGCTTGAAATACGAGCTGTCGATAATTGTGACCTAGAGGATCAGCATTAAAAAAAAAGAGAGTGTACCATTAGATAGAAGGCATTCTCTCTGTCGTTTTTTATGGTTTGTAACTATGTGCTACCTATAATTATGTGTCGATGTTCTATAACTGTGCAAGACATAGACATAGGTTTCTATTTTTAGTATTCATCACATCATACAGCTCTTGATCCTCAGGGGTGCGCGTGTTTGTTTAAAGTAAGATGTGTGTGCATTCGATGCTCAGTCTCTCATCTCAGACTAAGGGTTTACAAGTACTTGTCCCCACAAGGGCAAACGTCTCTCCCCCACAAGACCTGTCTGGTGCGGTGCAGCCGGGCGATCAGCAGCCCCATCGCAGCGCCACCGACACCGTGACCTGTCGCATCTGTTTTGATTGTTTCACTGAATAACTTTGTCTAAGAATACAAACTTTTCTGTGACTTCAAGGTGCCTGGTCATGATTTCTCTGAAAAAGATGTTCTGTGTACTGTAGTCTTCATCTCTGGAAAGTAAACCTCTATTGTCCTTAAGTGCTGTGTCTTCAGAGAAACAGACAGCAAAGAAAGTTTCCCTCCACACGCACAGCAGTGCCCCGTGTGACGCTCTCCTCTTTTCCAGGCCTGCAGATTGTGTCCGAAGTGGAGCTGGCGCAGCTGGCTCAGGTTAGACCTCTGACGTTCAGTGTTGACGAGAAATCCGCCATCAGGGACAGTTTAAAAATGCTTCAGAAAAAAGGAACAGAATATGAAATCATGCAAGAATTTTTGGTAAATATTTTCATCTTAACAAAAGTCTGTATGTGATTTCTTTTTCTGTATTTCTACCAAAGGGCTTCTGCTCTTTTTTTCCTAGATTGGGTGTGTGGTTTTTGTTTGTAACTTAGAAGGAATCCATAGTGAAGTCAGTCAGAGAACAGACAGTGAGAAGGGTTACCCGGCTCCTCTCTGAAGTCATTGTGGAGACGTCTCAACACTTGTCAGCTAGTCAGGTGTCATGTGTGGGCGCCCACGTGGCGACGGGATGGAGAGCTGCCCCTGGTGGCTATTGCCGTGAGGTCCTGCAGGTGGCATCCCGGCCGCTGCCGTCAGATTCTGCGCGTGCGCCTGTCCTGCAGCAGGTTCCTGGAAAGAAAACAGTATCTTATCTGTCAGATGTTTGCGTCTTTCATGCGTTGCTTAAGTGACAGGTGATATTTGTTGATGATCTAAGTGGTGTTTATTTGAGAACAAGGATAGATTTTCGTATTTTTCTTTAAAAAAAAATTTATTGAGGTCACTTTGATTTACAAAATAACAGAAGCCTCTGTATGCAGGTGGAGCCCTTGTCAAATAAATGGCAACACCCCCACCACTAAGTTACCGGCGGTCGTCCCCCCGCCCCTGGGCCACCACTTCCCAGTGACGCAGCTCTGCTGCTGATGTTTAAGGGCTGGTTTTTGTTTTGTCTGCCCCTTTGCTGTCTGTTCGCTGCTCCACAGCAGAGGGAGGTGATCCATGTCTGCCTCTCTCCTTTTGACCCACGTGTTTCTAGAACTTTCACATTTCAGGGCAACTCTGACTCAGATTCTGTGCCCAGTTCTCTGTTCTTTTTCTTGTCAATTAATAACTTTATACAATGAAGAAATCATTCCTTTGTATGTGTCATATATGGGAAAATGTTCCACTTTGTTGTCGTATTACCCAAATACAAATAGCTATTTTTCAGTGGTCAGATATAGCAGTCCTTTCTTTGGGACCTGAGGGCTTTCCTCTAGAAATGTTGCTTTTATCCTAGGACCAACCATGAAAATGTCCATGTTTTTCCTAGTACTCACGCCTGTGTTGATGGGTGAGTTCTCGGCCCAGCTAGCGTTGAACTTTGCGTCATGTGTGTGGTGGGAGCCGGCGCCATCCAGCCGTCCCGTCACGCACCCCCTGCACCCCCGCAGCATCTCCACAGTGTCGGGACTGCCCCTTTGTCACACCTGACACCCGGTATGTCTCAGTTCATTCTTGGGCTCTGCCGCTGGCTTGCTTACTCGTGCTCCTGTGTGAGCGCTCAGTTAGCTATCTTCCTGCTACCTCCCTCTTTCAGTAAGACTAGCTTCTCTCAATGCACTTCTTTCACAAAAGTTTTTGGTTTTTTGCCACAGATTTTCTTCAGGTTAACGTTAGAATTGGTTTGCAGAAGGAGATGGTACGCAGAAGGTACAGGTTGGTCCTGTTTCTCCTCTTGAGCCCTCGTCTGGCTTCCCTGGCAGGGGCCGCCCCGCTCCCCCGGGACCGGGACTTAACTGCAGAGCTCTGAGCGGCAGGCTCGCGGGCGCTGGTCCCTCGTTCCTCTGGCAGATGGATGGGACGTCTCAGTTCCTTGTGTCTGAAACGAGGCCTTCGTAGGCAGTCTACTTCCCTTTGGGCTGGTCAGTGCTCTGGTTGGACAGCAGTCCCTGTGTCCCCAGGAGAACGCGGTGCTCCTAGACCTGTGTCCCCGCCCCCTCGCGGGAAGGGGCCGTTCACGCTGCGCCTCATCCCCCCACACAGACTCTCGGCGACTATCTCCCACCGACCCGGGAAGGCCCACTCCAGTCGCCGTCCCCTCTGGAGCCTTCCTTCCTGGCCTCCACCTCGAGCTCCCTCTGTTCGCGTTCACGGTCACCCGTAAGTTCCTGTGTCCAGAGCAGGGGTGAGTGCACGCTGGGCGCTCGGTAAATACTGACTGGACTCACACGGGCGAAGACGTTTTCTGAAAGGAAGAATTCTTTAGCTGGCGTACTAACTATACGTTCTCCATGGAGCAAGAAGGAACGTATTTACATGTGTGTGTTCATGTTGTCGTTTTTCTATTTTTGTTTAAAGATGAGACGTTTGTGGGAAGCTTCTTTGCAGTGTTTTTTAATAAAAAACAAAATATTGAGGTTGAAGGGAGGCAGTATGTCCAGAGAGTGTCACATTTCTTGCCAGGTGACCCTGCTTGGCAGCTCGGGTGCCGGCCACTCCACTGGGCCCCGACGCCCCGCGAGGTCTGGGTGCTGCGCGCTGGAGAGAGCAGGTGCTGCTGTTCTTTGCTGTAGTGAGTGTGTGACTCTCGTTTCTCACCTTTAGTCTTTGGAGTATAAGAACCTGCCTGGCGACTTCAAGGCTGGGACCGACCTGCAGAACTGGAGCAAAAACAGATACCGAGACATCCTTCCGTGTAAGTGAAGGTGGCAGGGGTTTCCCTGCTGCCCTCAGCCATTCTGCGGCCTTACGTGCTGGGCGCCTGGTGCTGTGGCGGCACCGAGGGCTGCCGGGGCTGGGACACCGTGACGGCGGAGGCCGCGGCCTGTCCGATACCGTCACTGTCCCAGGTGCTCACAGGCCCTTCACCTGGGCGCATGTGCCCCTGTCGGGCCTTGGCTCACCCTCAGCAGAGAGTCTAAGAGCCGGGACGCCTGCACTTTGGCACCCTCGCCCTGGCCTTCCTGGCCGTCAGGAGACACAGCAGCACGGGGGCCTCTGTGTATCTGTTCCTGCACATCGGGCTGTCAGCTGCCCCTCCAGGCAAAGCTGCCCTCTGCCCACTGTGGCCCGTCCAGTGAGGCCGCCCTCACAGGCCTCGTCTGTCTCCTCCAAACAGCGCGGTGCGGACAGGAGCCCTCTTCATGCCTCACGGGCCTTTCAGCGTCAGCATTTTCTGAAACAAATTGGCTGCTTTCCTCTGCAACTGACCTTCATCCTTTACACCTTTTCCTGTCCAGAAAACTTGTGTCACTGCAGTATCAGAAGAGGTCACCATGCCCTTCTGATCCTACTGCCTCCATCCTTCTGAAGTCCCCACCTTGGTTCCTTCTGCTGCTGCTAAAGATGGAGCCTTCCATCATTGCCAGCCCCTCTGCTCACAGCTCTGCTCCAAGGGCTTTGCTAGAAGGCAGATGAAAGCACTGGCTCCCTGAGGCTGTCTTCCGCCCAGAACCTCCCTGCTGGGGCTGGGCCTCAGCATCCCGTCCCTCCGAGCTGCTCTGCCCATGGCTCCACTACCATCTCGGGCCTGCGGGCTTGCCATTGCTCCTTGTTGCTGAGCAGAGCTCCCTCCTGGGTCCCGCACAGCCGGCCGTGGCCGGCCTCCTGGTCTGCAGAGCGTCTTCCTGTGCCCGCCTGCCTCACATTCCTGTGTGTCCCACAGACACAGACGAGGCTGTCGTCAAGGGCAGCGTAGACCAGAGCGCCGCCCCCCTGGACACGTGCCTCAGGATGAGCTGGTTCATTAAAACCTAAGATAATGTGAAGATTCTAAAAAGAATGAGTGCCTTCCCAAGGCAGTTAAGATGATTTCTTCTGCTGTCTTCTCCAGCCTGCAGACACGCTGATGAACACTTCTGGCCTCTGGAGAGGGACGCGTCAGTGACGGTCTGATAGCGAGGGTCCACCCCGAGGCCACGGGGCTCACGTGAATGCTGCCGCCGCTCCTCGGTCAGCCCTTACGGCGGCCTCACATGGATAGCGTCAAGGGACACTGAGGGTCACCAGGGACCTGCTCCAGGGCAGGGTGCCGCTGACCTTTGCCCTGCCTTGAACTCTTCATTGGGACCAGAGGAGTACCGGCTGAAGAGATGAAAGACACGACACAGTAGAGTTCTCTTGTCAAAACTAAGAAAAATTCTGTAAAAATTTTACTTTTCTCTTAAAGTCAAGTGCTTTTCAATCAAATTCTACTTTAAACGCCGCTGATTACTTCATTTAGTCCTAAATCAGCCAACTGAAGTGGCAGCCGTACAAAGTTTCTTTGATTTCTTTACCACATTTCTTGAATTTATGGGAAGACTCCTGAAGAATCACATCTGGAAGGCAGAGATGGTTGACCTTCCCGTCTTGACTGAGTGAGGAACTCACTCGTCGTCTCGGGATGCACGCAGCCATTACATGGAGGCTTGAAAGCTTGCTGGCGCTTGGCCGCCTCGCAAGTGGCATTTGCGCAGAGATGTGTGCAGTGTGCGGCCGCCTCGTCTTTCAGAGGGAAACCCACCTAACATTTGCAGCAGTGGATAATAAAGAGATCATTGACTAATAAAGCTGAAATTGCAGCAAAGAAAGGAAAAGAGAGCTCTGGGAATAAAATTTGAAGTTAAATGAGATTAAAGAGGAAAGAAAAGACCAGAAAAATGTTGACGTTCCATCATCCCGGTCTCCAGACACGAAGTCAGACTTGTTGCAGGAGACTTGTTGACACAAATGAGGAAAGCGCTTGTGACAGAAAGAGGGAGGTCCTAAAGGAAGTGCTGGCGAAGAGCGTCACACTGTAGGGTCTCTGGGGCTGCTTTGCCGCAGCGAGAGCTCAGTGGGTCAGACGGCAGACGCCAATGCACACCTGGCAGGAACACGGCGGTCGCCCAGACAGAACAGATGCTCAGCGGTACTGTCATTAGGGAAATGCAGCTGAAAACTAAGGAAATATTTTACACCTGCGATAGTGGACGAGCATTCAATGGTTTCTTTTACACGCGTCATCAAGCACATATTGGAATGTCCACTGTCAAGCACCGCTGGACGCACTTCCCTTTGCCCCGCCCACCTCCCCTCTGGGGACTCAGCCCCGTCGTGTGTGTCCGGTGTTACTTTATTCACTGTTTCTCTGATTCCACATGTGAATAAGGCCATCCGCTATTTGCCCTTCTCCCTGTGGAGTGTGTGTGTGTGTGTGTGTGTGTGTGTGTGGAGACTGACCCTGGCCCCATGCTCGGGTTTTGTGGGGTCTCCTGACCTGTCACATAGTGCTCCTCAGGCCACCCTGCTGTGCGCGGCTGCGGACTCGCTGGCCCTCCTGTGGCCGATCTGCCGGCACCGCAGCTCACAGAACCCTGTGTCTGGGTATCGACCCCAGCCTTCTCATTTAGTGCAAATGGATTTAAAAAGCAAGAATAAAAAGGCTTTCCCAACTGTCGACTTGCTAAGTCATGCCAGTACGCTTTGGGGAGGGAAGAATTTAAATTCTTGGACACCCCGTTGAAAAGAGCCTTCCGTGCCGACTGGCCAGAGACACACGGCTCTGCCTTGAGTCCTTTGTGAAGCCTGAATGCACTGACCACACCTCCTGGCCTCCCTACCCACCAGATGCTTCCGTTTTTGTTCCAGATGATTCAACACATGTGCGCCTTGGAGAAAATGAGGGCTACATCAATGCGAGTTACATCAGAATCAGCAACTACGGAGAAGAGTATTTCTACATCGCCACTCAGGGGCCGCTGCCCGCGACCACAGACGACTTTTGGCAGATGGTTTTGGAAAATAACACTAATGTCATTGCCATGATAACCAGAGAGATAGAAGGCGGACTTGCCAAGTGCCACCGTTACTGGCCTGTTTCTCTGAAGGAGCCGTTGGAGTTGAAGAGCTGCCATGTCTTCCTGGAGAATTTCCAGGTCCTGCAGTCCTTCGTCATCCGCTTGTTCCAGGTCGTGCGGAAGTCCGTTAGTCCTGACACGGCGCTGGACGCACGCTCCGTGACGTCGCACAGTCAGACCGGAAGTAGAAGCGGGCGGGACACTTCAAGACCCCGCTTCCCCCCGTTTCCGGAAGCGGAGGCTCCACCCTTCTGCTTCTGCTGCAGCCACCTGCTGGGCCGGAGACGGAGACGGAAACGGAGACGGAGACGGAGGGAAGAGGGCTGGCGCGTGAGGACGGGCTCACTGCTGCTGCTGTGTGTGTGGCCGGCGTGCCTTTAGGGCAGCGGCCCAGGCTTTCTGAGCATTCAAGTCTAAGTTTTCTAAGAGTGGACGGAGTCCTGAGTCAAAGGAGCACAGAAGGCAGAGGTGGAGGGAGGCTGGGGAGCAGGAGGTGGCGCCCAGCCTGGTGGCCAGGAGGGAAGAAGGGCTGCGCTGATGGGCCTCTGTGGCGGTGCAGGGCCCCTCTGTCTGCACCTGGGAGCCCCCCACCCCTCGTCCCCTAGTGCCTGCCAGTGCCCCTCCTAACCAGGTGTTGTGCCAGGTGCTGCAGGTAGAAAGCAGACAGTCTCGACTCAGCGTGGTGGGATCTCTGTCTGGGAGAATAGGGATAAGGAAGGGGGCCGCAGAAGATTGCAGGAGACTAAGAGTGAAAGTGGGGTCAGGGGGAGAAGCCTGTAGGGACTGTCACCCCAAGCATCTGACTCCTTGTGTATTTATTATCGTTACAAAAGGGAGTTATTCTTTGAAAAAGCACAAGATGTAAATTGACTATTTTCACAGTCATCGTTTACATAGCTGAGCTTACACCCAAAAGGTCTTAGTCTTAGCTGCCTGTCTGACCTTTGACTTCTTGCTGGATCTCAGCAAGTTAGCAGATACCCCCCAGCCAAGGGTTTCCTCGTGGCGGGCACCTGGCATTCCAGGAACCAAGGTCTCTGTTTCACTGCCAAGGCATCGATCATCTAAACTAATAAGTCTTTCCCTTATTGTTCCCACAGTAGCGTCCTTAAAAGTCTAGTGGGGATGGAAGACACATCCGTTCCAAAGGACAGCTGGTTCTTGCTGGGGCAGAGACAGCCTGCTGGGAGAGCCAGACAAGCCGGGGGCAGAGGGACACCTGCCTGCGGCTTTCAAGTGCTGGTCTCCCTGGGGAGCCTTGGCAAGGGTCTAGGGTGCCGCTCTGGGGCCGAGACCCACAGGTCGGCCTGTGGAGGTCGGGGTCAGGAGTGGATCAGGGACTTCCCTTCATGGCAGCAGGTCTGGAACGTGTTGGGGCCTGTGTGGCGCCAGAGCTCAGTGGGAACGGGGCCCGAGAGGGCTTCTCCTGAAAGGAGACGGCAAGAGCTGCCTCTGTGGCACCTTCCCACAATCTCCGGGTGTTGTTTCCTCGTTCACGTCCAGTACTAGTGACTGAGCTCGAGTTTTCCGTTGGGAGCTGAGGACGGAGAGGCGCACTGAAGAGAAGCGGAAGAGGGTCTGCTGGTGCAAACGCCAACTGCACTCGGGGGAGGGTCGCCCTGAGGAGGGACGACGCGTGACCTCAGGGTGCAGCCTCTGTCCACTGAGGAGGGACCGTGACTCAGCACAGGGTTGGCACGACATCAGCCACCTGGGCCTGGGACATGGGCCTGCCCGTCTGTCCTCATGGGCAGGGGACGCTGCCCCAGCCCAGCACCTGGCAGCACCTGCTGGTGGCTGGATGTGGGTTAGGGTGTTTAGAGCCAGGTGGGCGTCTCACTCTCTCCTTGTGAGCACATCGCCTGTCTTCTACCCACACGTTTCATGAATTTGGGGTTTTTTGCAGCCTCATGGTACAGAAGGATGATGACAGATTTGGCTCCAGAAGCCTAAATGACAATCCCTGCTCTAGAAGCTTCGAACCTTCTGACCTCACATGCATCTCTTGGTCCTGTCTTTCTCTCCTGTGAGTGAAAGCACAGAGCCTGCTTTCCAGGGCTGATGTGAAGAGTAAATGCCCTGGCGCCCGCGACGTGTCCAGTCCATGCCTGTCAGCTTGTCCTGTCATTGAGCCTCACAGAGCGTTGGAGGCGGTGAGATCTCAGGCGCGAATGAACAGTCATCAGCCTCTTCGCTCCGGCCCCTTTCCTCTCCCTCCCACACCCTCTTCCTCCCACCTGTCCCCTCTCTCGGCAGACAGGAGCCCGTCACTTCATAAAGCACGTGCAGTTCCTCCACTGGCTGGACCACGGCACTCCGACCTCTGCCGTTGGCTTCACCACGTTCGTTCGCTACGTGAGGAGGAGCCACCTCACGGGGCCACTGGTGGTGCACTGAAGCACGGGCGTGGGCCGCACCGGCGTGTTCATCTGCGTGGACGTCGTCTTCTGTGCCATCGAGAGAAACTTCTCGGTAAGTGCGTCAGCGCGCAGCTGCTGCTGCTGCTGCTGCTGCACGGGGCAGCCGCCAGGCACTCCGAACGCCGCGGCTCCTGGGCTGGGGTCAGGGCGCACACTCAGCAAGACGGGTGGAGGCCAGTCCAGGGCACAGGGACATGGCCGCTCTCCCGAGTCCTCAGCCTCGCTGGCGGAACACACGAGCGTGCCCGCTTCAACCAGCAGGCGGGCACACAGGGAGGGGGCGGGCCTGGCCAGACTGAGCGAGGCCCCTGGAGCGCCTGCCCCTGGGGCACGTGGTTGTCTCAAGACTGCACTGAGGTCGCTTCACTTTAAAAAAGAATAAGAGTTGAGAGGTGCAGACCCTCTGCCTGTCAGGGATGGCGCCGCGCTGGCAGATGTCATCCTCCTCGCGCTGCCCGCGCGTCTGGTCTGCGTGGACGTGAGCGGCCTCGCCCTCTCTGACACCCAGTGCCGACATGCAGAGACAGGGCACTGGGACTAAATCACTGTTCTTGAATCTAGCACTGACATGTCTTCTCTTTCCTCTGAACTTTGGGACCCACCGGGAAACCGGGGAGGGTCTGGTGCCCTGGCTGCGGGATGAGCACATCCCCGCTGTCAGGATCCGGCTGGGACAGCCGTCCTGCAGGCACATCTGAGGCTGTGCACTGAGGGGACAAGGCGGCATTGACCGCAGCGGTTCCAGCACGCCTGCCTGGGGAGCTGCGTGGCAGGAGCTTCTCTGGGGCCTGAGCCGGATTCCGGGTGCTCCCGGTGTGATGAAGGCCTCGTCTCTTCCCTGAAAGAATCTCTGGGCAATGCTGGTCTGGGGAGACATCGAGACCAGTCCAGGGCACAGGGTGACAGAGAGCAGTGGTTTTCCGAAGCGAAGTCCAGAGTTTATCACTTCCCCCAAATGACAGGTGTCTTAAAATGCTGAGGGCTTGATATGAGTCATACCCAGTACTGTTCCATAGTTTTGACAGAAAGCACATTAGCATGCTTTTATTTTATACAATCACATCATTTCTTAAATAATGTGTTTACATTGTCCTCATGTTATATCCCTTGTAAAAACTATGAAACTATAAATATTGTATTTCATGATTTTAAGGAGGCCTTCCCCCTCAATATACCTTTAAATTCTGTTTAACCGACGGTGTTTTCTTGGTGTCCATAAAATGACGCGTTTCAGTCGGGGTGCTTAGACGCCGGTCTCTAAAGTGTCTCTGCACTTCCATGGCGGCGCGTTGGGTCGCGTGATCTCGCTGACACCTCTTCTCTGCAGAATGTCTGTCTCCGGAACTGCTTAAAGGGTGGTCTGGGAGTGGCTCCCGTCTGCGGACATTTGTTACCTCAGCACCAGGTATTTGTGAAACCGAGAACAACTCCCTCGAGACCTCATCGCTGGGCCCTCCGGGGGCATGGCTGGCCAGTCTCGTGGACAAGTACAGACCTGCGTGAGCGCCATGGGCCCACGGGAGGCTGCTGCCCGCTGGCCTCGTAGCACATGTGACCGTGCAGGTGGGACCTTGCGCTCCGAGACGATTTAGGAATCATAACTCCAAAAAATCAGA
This sequence comes from Solenodon paradoxus, assembly GCA_004363575.1. Taxonomy (NCBI): domain Eukaryota; kingdom Metazoa; phylum Chordata; class Mammalia; order Eulipotyphla; family Solenodontidae; genus Solenodon; species Solenodon paradoxus. Next base: position 49,765 of record RJWH01004943.1, on the reverse strand, counting down.
GTCTGAGAATGTGGAACCATTTAGTACATGTTACCTTTACAGCCATTTTCCTTTGTAATCTGTGGCTTAAAAATTCTCAAAACGCTGGGCACTGGTCCGCGGCCCACGTCCTCAGTGAGGCCCCACAGCTGCCGTCGGCCCCCTGCCTCAGTGACCGGGCCACCGAGAGCGAGGTGGTTGAGCCACAGGTGAACACATCAGCCTTCACGCGATTACAAAGTCTTACTGCACTGAGTAAGCACCCTGTTTGGTTTGTTCGGCAGTTGTTTCTGTTTCATTTTGATTTGTTTGTAGCAAGATCTCTGTCCCTACCTGAGACGCTTCCTATCAGCGCTGCTTTGCGGCCGGAGTGTGGTCTCCAGCCCCGGTCACAGTGACCAGTGGCGTTTCACTGCCATTTAGAACTGCTGCATTTGCGCGTAATCGAGCTGAAGCCCTTTGCGTGCCAGCCACCCGCGCAGCGAGGGTGTTAGCGGGTCTGCGCACCTAGCAGGCTGCGCGGTGGTGCGGCGGCACTTCTGTCCCGTGAGCTGCTAGTGCTCCTCTTCTCTAGCCCGTCGCCGGTCGCCAGGCTGTGCTGACCTTGGAAAATGCTCTTTAACTACTTTTTTCCCACTTCTCGAGACCAGATTTTTAAGAAAATGTCTTCAGTGGTTTTTGACCGTAGTTTTGGTAATTGCATCTGGGTCTTACTCTCAGCCATCCACATGCTACTTTGTAAGTTGGCAGCATTCATCTTACATGTGAGGCGTGGAGTTCTGCTCAGCTTCTGCTGGCTTTTTAATCTGATGTTCTCCATCATCCCTGTTGGCCACACATCTTTGCAATCAGCATGAGTGTGTTTGTCACTTTGCGATCAGTAATGACGTCTTCATGCTGTTCGGTCTCCCAGTTCTCGAGCCTGCTGTCTCCCCAACTGTTTAGGGCTTCTCTGATTTCTCTTGCCAGCACTGTCACCGTCAGTGCAGTTCCGTGTGCGCTGCGTTTGCTCTGTCCTGTTCGTTTACGTGCTGCTCTTTTCACCGTTGACCAGAGAGACGCTTTGACCTAGTGTGTCCATCTAGGGTCCTGTGCTTTTGGTGACTTATTGCTCTGGAGGGTTTTGCTCCACTTTGTCTATGTTTCGATCTCAGAGTTTTCCGCAGACACTGCCCCACAGGGACACCTGCCTCTTCCACCCGGTCTCTCCACCTCTTCTTTTCTCTCGGCCTCACTGTGCTGTCTGGACCCTCATGAGTGGTGCTGGTGACAGTGAGCGGCATCCTCGCTGACAGGGGCAGCACAGGGAAAGCGTTTCTTCTGTGAGAGACACGTGAAAAGGTGGGAAGGACAAGCTCAGACCTGCAGGCCACTTAGATCCAGCAAGGTCCTGTGTTCAGGCTCTCAAGACTCAAAGCTCATAGTAACCTGCCCCGGAAAAACCCCCACGGGGACATCCACAAAAACAGTTAGAAAATAGATGCGGAATAGATACAGTTGACAAGGCATTTCACCAAAGAAGAAGCGTAGATGAGAAATCAGAGTGAAAGATAACTCAGCTTCCTCAGCTTTTTAGAAGAACGGAATTAAAATGACTGCAAGTGTCATAGACAGTGATCAGAAAGGTTAGTGTAAAACAGGAGCAAGATCGAGAGCTGCTGAAGGTTGCAAAAACCGGGGTCACCATGCTTATAGGGACATAAAACGGTGCATGCGTTCTGGAACATAGTTGGGCAGTTTCTTAAAGTAATAACAAACACCTGGACTTGTCATATAACCCCAGCAGTCTCATTCTTGAATATTTATCCCAGGTAAGTGAAACTTATGTTCCCACAAAAACCTGTCCACAAATGCTAAGCCTATTTGCAACCACCCAGCGAGCTAACGTGCGGCTGCAGCCTACGTCGGGACACTCCCCAGTGAGCAGGCAGATCTCAGCACTCGTGCGGAATGGCAGGCACGTCCGCCTCACGAGGCTGGACCCTGCCCATGTGTGTCCACACAGCCCCTGGAGCACAGGCTGGCTCCTCCGAGAGTAGACCGCTGCTACTGAGGCCGGGCCGCTGAAGGGCGGCCTGCGCCACCCAGCTCGTGGGGGAAGAGCTGCACTGTGACGGTGGCCGTGGGCCCGCGGTCTCCACGTGCGACGATCTGCAGAGACCCGTGCACACTCCCCAGTGCGCGTCGACACTGCTCACCTGAGCAGATGCGGTTTGAGCAGGTGCTCTTTTCTGCTTTTGGTGTCACAGTTAGAAAGGGTGTTATACTTGTGCTATTGGATGAAGAATACTTTGTATCTCCATTTTTTTTGCAACTTCCTCTATGTCTATAATTATTTCAATAAGAAATCAGCTAAAAGGTGCAGTTAAATTTAAATTATTTAGAAGTGATAGGTTACAAACATAATGCTTATGCTTTGGTTTATGCTGGGTTACACTTGAAAAACATAGAAAACCTATTTCACCGATGGCGACAGGACTCCAGCACCCCAGCCCCGCACAGACAGTGACAGGACTCCAGCACCCCCGCCCTGCACCGACGGCCACGGGACTCAGTGACACGTGGCATATACCGCTGCTCTATGCCCTGTTCCTCTGGTTTGGCTTCTTGAGGCCGTGAGGCATGTAAACACTCCTGGTTTCTGGCTCATCTCATTCTATGGACACGCACAGCCCCCCGTGGTGCTGCCCACTAATGCCCCCACTGCAGAGCCGGTCCTGCGTGCCGGCCCAAAGTCAGGGACGGGGTCAGCTGCTCAGGTCTCCACTGAGGCACCAGTGGGAAACAGCAGCTGTCTTTCCCCTGGCCGAAAAAAGTCCTCTGCGCGCCAGACTTCCAGAATCACAGTGCATCCTTCAGCTCTGCCCTTGGAGAGCAGAATGGTACACGGGGTGGATTTGTCATTTCTTCTGGAGGACGGTTCCTGCTGTAAAATAAAGGGTTGCTTCCCACGTTTCCTGTGACCCAAAATCTTCCTTGTCCAATCGACTCGATTGAAAGTAGGACATTTTCTTATGATGGAAAGTGGGACCTTCCTGGATAAATGTTAGCATCTCTCTCGCTTCATTACGGAGTATGATCTGGTGGTGGGGGTCAGTGCTCCCCCTTTGTGAGCATCACAGCACTGTTGTCCCGTTGCAGTTCAACATCTGGGACATCGCCACCCAGATGAGACAGCAGCGCTGTGGCATGATTCAGACCAAGGTACGTTCACCCTGTGCGTGTAGAAGGAGAACGAGGGATTGGGTGCAGGCAGGGCCCGCCTGGTCCTCTGAGGGCAGCATCACCTCTGCTCCGGCATTGCTGATGGGGACATGTGTTGACAGCAGGGCCTTCTGTCCCGTAGGGTCACATGGTGGCAGGTGCCGGACGTCACAGGCGCCGCTGGCGGCACAGATCAGCTGCCAGTCACGGGGCCGGGAGGGGCAAGGAGACAGGCACCCCTCTGCCTTGGGGTGACCTGTTTTTAGGCCAATTTAAATGAATTGAAACATTTCAGTTGAACTAGGGTTGCCTGAGAGAGCTGAAGTTACATCTAAACAAATTTAAAAAAAAAGACAAGTTCAAAGAGGGTTTTTCCAGGGAGGATATAAAGAGATTTTGAGAATTGGCTTCCCCTTTTCTCCATTAAACCTTCAGTTAATTAGCTCTGCCCAACAACCACAATTACATCCACATAGACATACTCCAGGAAATGTTTCCACTTTTAAGGAAATTTCCTTTGTGGTTGGAACTGCCTGTGTTTTGTGGAAGCGGCGCCGCTCACAGTCCCTCGTCTCCCGTGTGTCTGTAGGAGCAGTACTTCTTCTGTTACAAAATTGTGCTGCAGGTTCTCCAGCAGCTTCTGACCCTGAACTAGCAGACTCCTGCCTCGCGCCGCACCGCGTCCCCAGTGGCTTGAAGCTGCCTCGTACGGACGGCAGGCTTGTTACGCACATTTGTTTTCTTGCTGTTTCACGGGATTTTCCTTCCGACGCCCCTGAAGCATCATCATCAGGTTTGGCTGGAACAGTGTTTGCTTACTGATCTTAATTATCAAAATACCCTCCCAGTTTTCCAATGGAACAAAAGTTGCGTGGAAACAGCCACAGCCTATTTGACTGAAGAATATAAAATCTAGTAAAGGACTTAAACTATACAAGTAGGATTTTATCTGGAAAAATGGGTGAAGGAGCCAAGGATTTCCGCGACCCGATGCAGCCCTTGTTCTGGGAGGACAGGGACCGCCGTGGCGTGCTCACACCCTGGCCTCTTGAGGCCTGGAGACAGATGCCAATCCGTGGCGCCCAGCTGGAGTCGGCACCTAGAACCCCGTGAGGGTGGATCAGCGTTCTCATGGCTGGGACCGCACTTTCCTCCGCCCCCTCCCCGTGGGCTCAGACCTCGCGCGAGCTGCCTTCCTGGAGCTGCTGGACGAGGCCCTGTCGGTCTGGGACGAGTCTGCCGGTTCCTCTTCTCCACCGCGTGGACGCACGTGAGAACCGAGTCCACAAGGACGTGTTTGCCCAGCTCCGGCGCTTTCTGCTGCCACCCGCACACTTAAGATATTACTCGGTCTGCTTTGTTGAAAGCAAATGCTACATTTTACTTGCCTCTTACTCTTTGCCCATTAACTAACCAGTAAATTTTGATATAAGTGTTATTATGAAATTCTGAGTAGCTCTGACGCCAGATACATCTCCCAAACTGAGATCTATCCCTCCACTTCCTCCACGTTCCACTGAATCACTTCTTTGCATCACCGCCCCGCTCTGCGGAACACTTATACGTTGGCTTTGGAAACCAGATTTTGAAAACCAGGTTCATAATTGTTAGAATGAAGGCCCGCATTCTGGTTTCGAAAAGACTGTGTTATTGCTGCATTCATCTTATTACAGTACTTTGCCTCATACAGCTGCAGTGATATTTTTGGTCAAGGAATTTAGTGACCACACTTGGTTATAACTATAAAGCAAGCATGTAGCCCATGGATTAGTATTGAGAAATTTTCTAATAATAAGCTGTAAATTTGTATTTTTAAGAGGCTTATTTTGTTCCCTTGGCTGAATAAATACTTAAATTGGTTCAATTAAAATAGATAATTCTCTTTTTAAAACTTATTATATCCCCAGATATATATTTCATATTAAATCAAATTGATGATTATCCCTGTTTACATTGTTCATGTGAATAATAGTTCATGCAAAGCATTCATTTTGATGATTGGCCTCTAATACTTGTGTCCTTAGTTTTACTTTATCTCTGTTATTATAAAATAATAGATATAAGATACAATAGTAAAATAATGCTGCAGTATTCTGAGAGGGAGTTCATGCTATGATTTCAATAAAAATATTTACTATAGCACCAAGTATATTTTATGTGGGTATTGAAATGTTTTGTAGAGAAAAATTCTGCAATTCTTTATGATAAATATGTCTTTTAATGTGTGCCTTGTGTTCTTATAGCTGGACTAATTTTGAGTTTTTCAGGGAAATTAAATAGATCAATACAGAAAGACATCAGTTGCTTTTGTTTCATTTCTGGAAAGTGAATTCCAATTCGAAAACTTTTGACTCATTGAAATACGGTTTCATACCAACAATAAGGCAGCTTTTTGCCCAGAATATGACTATAAACTCCCGCTGACACCTCTGTGAGTATGTGGACAGCTCATTTAGAGGATCTTTAAGACATGTCCACAAGCGCAGACACAGATGATGAGCTCTCGCTTCAGATGTGGACTGTTGGGCATGCACACTGGTCAGCGCGTTTCAGAGATGTGTAGGTTTTATCTCATGTAAGTCTCAGTCGTTTGCTTTTATCTGAACTTCGACTGATCTGGAACGTTACCGAGTTTTCAGTTAAGTGTACATTTGCTACTCAAATGTCACTTTGGTGTTTTATTGAAAATTCTCAAAGGAAAATTCCTAAATAAAATCTAAAACAAAGCACTGTCATGTGTCACCTTTTTCTGAGTCTCTGGAAAGAGTGGATGTTCTTCTGTGTTGTCTTGAGGCACAAGTGTTGAGCCAGACAGGTGGATGCATCTGCTGGGCGACGCGTCCCGCGCACTTCAGGCCTTCGGCCACGGTCACCAGGCAACAGAGACCTCATAATGAAGCGCTTTGAATTCAAAGGAGTCTTGAAACTTCTCTGCAGTGACCCTCACGTCAGAACCCTGAATGCGACAAAGAACATCTTAGAAGCCTGTGGCAATGTTGCACTTGGACGTGAAAACCAGTCTTCCCGCTGCAGCCCCGCCCCCCGAAGCCGAGTCCCCAGCAAAGCAACACGTGCACAAGACTGATGCTTTTATAAATATTGGAAAGTTAGAACAAAACGTCCTTTTGTTTGCATATTTGTCCATATAGAAATAAGAGACTTGAGTGAAATGCAGCGTTAGAACTAAGCGTTCGTTACTAAGTCTGGATAAGAGACGCTGTGCACGAGTTAATCTGTGTCGGCAAACAGACTGAGCCACAGGCCCGATCTGATGTGTGTCTGTCTTGAACAGCCATGTTCTGCCCATTTGCTTACACAGCGCCTGTGCTGCTCCAGTGTCAGTGTGACATGGCCTCGCAGCAGAGGCAGGGTCACCTGTCCCGGAGAGCCTGGTCTGTCCACCGCCTGGCTCCTGAGGAAACTGTCTTCAACAGGAAGCATTTCTGAGCGACGAGATGATGGAAATGGTTAAGATTAAGCTTAATAAGAACTCGATCAGGCCCGCCCTGGTGGCCTAGTGGTTTATCCCCCAGGCTCAGTGCACGTACACCCCACGCTCGCCGGCGGAGACCACGTCTGGGGGACACCCAAGATGCACGGCAAAGCGAGTGTTCCTCCTCCTCTCTCCTCCCACCCTCTGCCTGCCTGCCCACCTTTCATTCTGCCTGCACTTTTCCTCAAAAAAAAAAAAAATAGAGTTGATCGACTGATGAATAGTAAATACATGAATGATGATATTTTTCAGGAAAGAAAAGTTAAAGGGACGGGAGATGGTTTGCCTTGGCAATAAGCAGAGTAACATCTGAAGTGACTAATTAGGAATACATCAAGGGACAGACACTAGTCCAGAATTATATTAACAGACTCCAGCGTTTCAAGTCCAGAGCTACAGAATACGCGGAGCTGGAACTGATGGGACTGGGAGACAAGTCTGTGATGGTCGGCGGAGATGTGGACATCCCAACATCCCAGAGAACCAAGGCAGACTATGGAGCGAAGGACAAACTAGAACCAAGATAGAAAACTGAAATAAAAAGATCTTACGGTGCATTCAAACAGCGCAGTACATGCCCGACACAAAGTATGACCGAAAGCAGAAGCTCTCTGTTAAAATTAGTGATGTCTGAAAAAAAAGGAAAATTCTCTTGGACGTCTATACAAAAAGAATACAAGGTAAATAAGGTCATTGTTACCAAGCTTTTGAACAGTAACACAGCAGAGAAAAAGGGATACATTTATCTTTCCAAGGAAGGAACTGCACCGGCGGCGTTGTGCCCTGAGCCGGCACGCGGGCGTCGGGAGCGGGTGCTCCGGACCTGCAGGGACCAGCCACCTCAGACGACCCAGAGCTAGAGACGACGACTTTCTAGTTTATACGACACTCACGTCTAAGTTTGTAAATAGATGCATGTGTGTGCTTTGAAATGTAAAAGAACTAAGGGGGAGAAACCGCAGTAGACAAATGACTGACTATAAGGTAGAACAGGCAAAGAAGAAGTGATTTTGGGACATGGAGCAGCGTTGAACTCGATCCTGAGGTTCCCGTGACACCGCGGGTGGGGATGTGACTCCAGCAGCCTCTTCGGAGAACAGGGAGGAGACTCCCCGACAGGATGACGTGGACCTACCCTGTGGTCTAGCAGTCTCGCTCCTAGGCATGTGCCCAAGGAAGACACAAGCATCAGAAGAAGTGCCTGCAATCCCAGGGCCACAGCAGCCAGCTCACTGCGGCCAAGACACAGAACAGCCTGCCCGTCCGCCGCAGGTGGTGGGCACAGCAGCGGGCAGCGCCTCCATGTTCCACGCAGCTGAGGACAAACATGCAATCACGCCCTTTGCAGCAGCCGGAAAGGAATCGGAGGGGATCATCTCAAATAACCCAGAAGAAAGAAAGCACAGGATGGCTTTGTCCCCCACACACGAGCAAGCAGAGCTCTGCAAGGTTCACAAGACCCCACAGTGGCTGCAGGCTGGGAGCGGGGGCGAAGGCGCAGGGACCCTGTGGGCCGAGGGCGACAACTGTATCCAGACGGCTGGAGCCGAGGCTCGGGCAGAGGGCAGCCGAGGTGCGGCACTTCTGCTGCCTGTGGCCACACTAGGTGGACGCGCCTCCCAGGCAGCGCCACTCCTGGGCGTCCAGGGCCCCCGGCCTGCTCCTGAGGAGGCTGTGTCTCCACGGGCCCCGTGCCCTTCGAGGTGGGGCCGATTCCTAGCTCTCGTCACGACCCCAGCTGCTGCTGCACGTGTGACACCACATAGTAACACGCTGACAGCTTCTCACGAGCCCTGCACAGGCACACCGGATGGTTCTCCGCATGGACGCTTATCTGAAGGGAGGTCGTCCCAGTAAGCAGTCTGCTCACTCACCTGCAGGCCACGATGACACACTCAGCCGCGCGGTGTCTGCTGGCCAGGCACGTCCTGGCCCTGGGACTCTGGTCCCAGCCTCCGTGGTGGGGCTGCCCGAGCACCAGCACCTCCTCCACCGCCTCATGGGAGAGCGGGGTCTGCCCTCTGAATGAAGCTGCCAGCATCTCTGTCTCTGGAGGGCACATGACTCGGAGGCCCAGTCCGCACGGGCGAGCCGGCCTGCTCAGGGCAGTTCCTGAGCCGAGCAGGCAGGGGTGGACTGGACACTTCAGGCCACTGGTCAGGCCATGCCAAGACCATCGCTGACCTTGGGCTCTCCTGCCTCGGGCCCCAGTGCGCGAGGCCTCTCAGGGACCCCTCCTGAGGTCGCCCCAGAGCCTGGTCTGGACGCCCCCCCCCCCCACCCCAGACAGCCAGGGTCTCCTCCGGCACCGCCCGTGTTCCTGGGAGGGAAATGGTACCAGGACAGAGCAGCCCTCACATCCAGGCCCGGAAGTCGGGCTGCCAACAAGGTGACTGAGCTCACCAGGCCAGCCCCGAGGCCCAGGCGCCCTGGGCAGGTGCGGGCAGGGGCAGGAGCAGCACTTAGGGCCTCCCGCTCAGGGCGCCTCTTCAGGGACACTCGGCAGAGGTGGAGTCTCACTCTCCCAGTGATGGCGCCAGGAGGCCTAGCGCTCCGGGCCGGGCTGGGTGGCAGCTCAGGCTGGAGCCCCAGCTGGGTGCTGGAGCTGGAGACCCTGGAGACAGAGCCTGAGGCATGGGTGCAGCGCCTGGCAGCCTCGGCCTCGCTGGTGGAGCCTGCGTGCTGCTGGCATTCAGCGGGTCATTAATCACCGGGATCCGCTAGGTTGGAACAATCGCCCCCAACTTAACACCTCATAACACACGCTGCCTCCGGGGATGAGAGGGATGGGGGCGGTGGACCCAGGCTCTGTTCTGGGGAGTCTTGGAAGGTGAGCACAGCACTGATGCACCAGCTTCCCCAGCAAAACGAGACCAGCCATGGCCCCAGCGACGTCTGGGCCCGCTGGCAGTTCCAGCCCAAGCTGGCCAAACCCAGGGCGTCCTCTCTGGCCCTGTCCGGTGGGCGCGCACATCCTGTCCGGGGACCCGCAGACCCGGCTCGCCGGCCGCAGCGAGCGCCCCTTCCACAGCCACGTCTCGGGACAGAGCCCCGTCTCCCCTGCCATCCTGAGCCCTGTTCTACTAGGAAAGAGGTCAGCCCTGGCATCCTGTTTGGGGCCGAGTCTTGGCTTGATCACTGAAATGTGGACAAAGTGACGACTGTAAGCCTGTCCTGGGTCTGGCTCGTGAGCAGACGGGGAGCTTCTGGCAGCCCCAGGGCTGCAGGGTACAGCGGAGTCTCCACTCTCGCCGCTGGGAGTCGGCCTGGAGACGAGGCCAGCAGCGCTCGTCCAGAAGCACGCGGACGCAGTCCGTCCACACGTGGGCGTCACGTGGACGCGTGGCCCCTTGCAGACGCGAGCCGCAGACCTGGAGGCTGGCGGCCATCCCGACGTGCACCCGTCCCTGCCTGAAAGGGTGATGCTGGACCCAGGTTTTCCCAGGACTGCAGGGCGGACCAGCGTTCCGGTGAGGAGGGCGGGCTCCTGAGAGCCGCGCTGCGCTGCGGCTGGAGCAGAGGAGCCGGGCTCCAGCAAGGGGCCGTGAAGCAGTGGACCGGGCAGTGCCTGAAGGGGACGGTAGACAGATGGGCGCCCTGCAGACACGGCCCTCATTCACTCTCTGACCCTGTCATTCCCGCTTCTTCGCTAACATCAGTGTCGCAACCTAGTGAGCAGGAGACAGGTGCTTCCCGCTGACACGCGGCTTTCAAACTTCAAATGCATGTGACAACCCTGTCTGACTATCTGAAGAAATGAGAGGTGAAGGGAGGGCGAGGGTGCGAGCAGCTGACCCACCTGCGCCGAGGCCTTTCCCGGGAGGGCAGGGAGGACGCCGCAGGTGGGGCCCGAGGTTGCACCTTGTGGTGGCAAAGGAGAGAGGCTGCCAACCCCTGGGGACCGGGGAGTGCGTGCCCGGTCATGGCTGCTTCCAAGGTGCCGGAGCCACAGCGCCGGCCGGCAGTGCCCCCTTCCTCCCTGTCACCATCACCGTCGTCAGCAGCCTGGCCAGGTCACCCAGCCTGCAGCCCACATCCCCGGGGACGGGCTGGGGCGCCACAGACGCCGTCCCAGCATCTGGGCCCCGCAGCCCAGCTGTCCCCCAGCGTCTAGGAGGCTGTTGGGCCCCAGCACCAGGTGCCGAGTGAGACGAGTGACGTGGTCAGCTAACGAGGACCGTTCACAGGACACTAGGAACCTGCCGCATTTCCAGCTGGGATTTACGGGCAGCTCGGAGCCTGAGAAGGCTGATCCTTTTCTTCTACTTCCATTCAAACATTAAGTCTTTTAAAAAGCTGAGTGGTCTTCAGTTTCATGATTTACAAGACAGCCAGCAGTCTGGCAGCGCGTGTGTCTCAGGCTTCGCTGTAGCATGAGGGACTCGCAGGCGTCGCCGGGAGCTGGGCAGGGAAGCCTCGGGCCCCGGCCACCGACCGGCCCCAGCACAGCCTCTCGCAGTGCACGCTGGGGATGAGGCGGCGCTGCCTGAGCCTTCCACGCGTCCCCGTCGGCACGCTCGGAGCACATGGACCAGACGCTGTCGGCCCGGCGGGCTTGCAGGCCCGGCCACAGCCCTGACTGCACGGGGCTCACGCTGACCCCACTTGGGACCCAGGCCGGTTCCAGCTCTCTCCCTCCTGGACGCCACGTGTCCCTCGGGCCCGCGCAGCGCCCCCAGCCCCCGGGTCCAAAGAGCCAGCCCTTCGTCCTCGTCCTCCCTCACAATGATCGCTCCTCCAGCGCCTGGGCGGAGCAGAGGAGGGTCAGCCGCTTCTGAAGGAGTATGGGTGTCAGGCCTCCGGGTTCGAGCCCCAGGTCCCGATGAACAAGCAGCACAAAGAACTCAGCAAACACAAAGCGCTTCTCCCGCCTCTCCCCACCCGCCGCCTTCATGCCCGCTGCACCTGCCCTTAAAACCAAACAAGCTCTCCACTCCCCTCCCTGCAAGCCCAGCTGACGCTCAGGGACCATGTCCCTGGAGGCGGAGGCTGCTCCCGGCCAAGGTGCCCGGGGCCCGAGGGTCCTCCAAGGCATCAGCGCCCGGGATGGCCCGTGGGCTCGTGCGGGCTCGGGTCACAGACTCGGGAGCCTTCTCAGGACACAGGACGGTGCTGACAGTCACCCAGCTGGCAGGACCGAAGGGCTGCATGGGAGGTCGCCTGCTTCCTTCCACAAGGGACTGAGGGGCACACAACAGTGTTCCTGCTCTGCTGCCAGCCGGGCCCGGCCCACCCTGGCACCAGGCCCTTGCTGCTCTCTCTGCTGCTCCGCCTGCCCAGCTGTGTGTCCCCTGGCCAGTGAGGCCCGTCCGCGTGGCAGGGACATTGGCTGCCCAGCCCACAGGCACCAGCGCTTGGCTGGACTTGGCTCTGGCATCGGTGCGGTCAGTCTGACACCTGCCCAGGCTGTGGGAAAAGCCTCACAACCTTCCTCAGAGCTGGGTCCATCGGCCCTGCCTGCAGCCATGCTGGGCTGGCCCCACCCGCACAGCTGGGCACCGAAGAAAGTGGGCGACTGTCCCACGTGGGCTTGATGATGGCTGACCCCTGCCCACCAGCTGCCTGCGCCCTGGGTGGGCTCTGACCTGGGTGGGACCCTGCACCGCAGGTGGGACCCTAGCCTGGGTGGGACCCTGACCTGGGTGGGACCTCACAACCCGGATGGACCCCGAACCCCTGTTGGGACCCTGAACCCCAGGTGGGACCCTGATCCCGGCTAGGACCCTGCACCCTGATGGGACCCCACACCAGGCGGGACCCCAGGTGCGCTCAGCTGAGCCTGCGTGTCTGGTGGCCCCACCAGTGTCCTGGGCTGCGGGAGGGCAGGGAGCTGTGTGGCCAGCCCGCTGCCGGGCTTCGTGGGGCTGGACGAGGAGGAGAACCTGCACCGGAGCATAGGGGACGCTTTGAAAAGGAAGTGGAAAACTTTGTTTCCTGACCCCACTTTGCAGTTTTATAAAAGTTCTTGTGTGCATGTGTTTCAGTGTCTGTCGTCTCCACGCGCGCTGCTGTGTCTGCCCCACCCGGTGTCCAGGCCTCCCGATGGCCCTCAGAGCTCCCTGCCCCGTGTCCTGAGGCTCCGGGCCGCTGGTGGCGGGGCCTGTCTGCAGGGCGCCGGGCGAGAAGCCAGGCTGCTACGTCCCGTGCTGGGTTCATGGGGACCCCTGTGCACGGGCTGCGCGTCGCTGAGACGCTTGTCCCGCAGAATCGCAGACGAGCAGAGAGGGAGGCAAGTCCCAGTGACATGGAGGGTGGAGCGAGCTGGGGGCACAGGCAGGCGGAAGGGGTCCCGGCGGTGACAGTTGGGGCAGATCGTGTGGCCCTGTGGCCACGGGGAGGTCACCACTGGGTCCAGCAGAGGAAGGGACAGGCCCCGTCTGGCGCTGCAGGGGAGATGTTGTCCGGACAGGCCGGAGGCCGACGTGTGACAGAGCAGAGGCGGGCGGCTGGCTCTCCGGAGGCGCCTGCAGGCGTGTGCCGTGCGGACTCTGCAGGCTCACAGGCACGGCTCCTGGGCCTCGTCCATGCCCTGAGCGAGGTGGGTCCGGGGCAGCCGGAGCTGGACTCGGTGGCTGTGTGGCTGCTTGTTAGTGGTGACAAGGGGCAGAAGGATCGTTAAGAGAGGTGCGTGCACGTGCGTTGGGATAGGGAGGGAAATGGTCACACTCACACCCCATGTCCCCACTGCTCTGCAGCCACGACACCGGCTGAGCGGCGCCGTGTCCCCAGTGGCCGGCAGGGGGCGGTGTCCTGGCGCCTCCCGGAGCCCACGGCTGCAGCGGCAGTTCCCACGGCTGAGACGGACGTGCACCTGCCGCCACGGCCCAGCGGCAACGCGCCAGCTCCAGCTCCGTGCCGACCGCGTAGAGGACTCAGCGGGCGGGAACGTCTGCAGCCGCGCGGTAACAGCCGAGGAAGGAGGCGCCCACGAGCTCGCGGGAGACTGAGCTGCCCAGGAGGCAGCGTGGCCGCGGGCTCTCCAGGCCCCTTGGGACTCGGCTCTGGCTGCAGGTGGGGCCTCCCGGGGCTGCCGCTCACACCGCCGGCTCGCGCTGAGCCTGCCTGGGCGCTAAGAGCTCGCGAGCTCTCGGAACTGGTCTGAAGGGCGCGTCGGGCCTGGGCCACCCTGCTCGCCAGGACGCGGCCACGTGGACGAGAGAAGGGAGACGGTGCTGGGGGAGAGCTGACGCGGCTGGGAGCTGAGCCTGCAGGTGCCCGGTCTCTCGGTGACGTCGGCACGCACCACGCTCGCCAGGGTGGGCTTCTCCAGGCACCGGTGGCCCAGCGTCTCTGGAGCTCTGGGGACGCCGTTGGTGAAGAGGAAAACGGGGCAGTGAGGATGCTTTTCTGCCACGGGGTTTGCAGGTGGAGCGGGGAGGGGACGGACATAAGTGACCTCGTGGCACAGTTTTATCCAGCACGAGGTGGCCACACTGCCCATCTCAGCCGAGGAGCGTCCAGCAGCCCCTGGGAGACTGTTCCCTGCCTCCTGGCCTCCTCTCTGGACGGGACCGAGGGCCCCCCGGCCCACAAGACTCCCATGGGCGCCGATTCCAGCCTCCTTGTGACGGGCACCACGCTGTGCTGGCCCGGCCCTTGCTGGGACCCCGCTGGCGTTTGGAGCATGTCCTCCTGCGCTGCCCTCCGCGCTGCCCTCCGCGCACCGTCTCTGCTGGGACCTCTTACCATCGCCGCTGGGTTCCTCTCGGCTGCGGTTCTGGGTGTCGGCTACTTCGATCCCAAGAAGACTTTCCAAGTTCAGAATGTTCCTTTTAAAATGGTTTTTCTCATTTTTAAGCACCAGTGTCATTCCATGGCTGCAGTATCTTTTCATCTGCAGGAGAAAGCAATCGCGCTTGCAATCCTGTCGCAGCGATGTTTTCCGACCACAAGTTCTGGTTTCTTCCAAGTTTTCTGCCTCCTCTCCCGTCCTTGGAAGTTCTGTCTCCGGCTCGTGTGGGGACCAAGGCTGACACAGCCCTGCGAGTCTGAGTGTCTGGTCGCGGAATCGGAGGCGGCTCAACAGGCCCCCGTGTATCGTTGGGCCGGGCTGGCCTGTGGTTCCGATGGGCCCCCGTGTCCCTGTCTGGCACCGTGGACTTGGCGCCCGCGACACCCCTGTCCCCTGCGCCGCATCTGCGGTCCAGAGTCCAGGCCTGGTTCTCAGAGAGCACAGCCGCCCTTTGCCGGGTGACAGGAGGGCCGTTTCCCTTCAGCACAGGTTGTGGGAGACCCCTGGGTGGTGTCCTCATGGGTCTGACCACACTGCCAGCGGCGGACAGGCCTGGGCGCCCAGCCCTGCCCGCGGTGGTTAGCTCCCGATGTCCCCGCCGCCTCGGACACGGCCTGCTCAGCCCCACGTCGTGACCACACGCGGCTCTCTCAGGTCACTCTCCAGATGCCACAGCGTTCCTGCTGCTTCCCTCCACTCCTCTGTCCGTCGAAGGATCTCCGCCCCCTCGCTGTCCCTGCAGTGGGCTGCGGGAGGGGACAACCTGCACAGGCGCTGGGGCCTGCTCCGCGCGGCCAGTCTGCGTCCCTCCCGTCCTGCCGCCGCCTGGCTCCCGACTCCCTGCCTCCTACCGGCCTGGGTGGTGGCTGGCCACCCTTTCAGCAGCTCCTAATGGGGGTGGGGTCCAGCTCCAGACTGGGGCTGTGGGCACCTGCCGCCTGGATGTGAGGCAGGAGTCTGTGCCCCGGTTGACAATGTTCCACTGCAGCTGCCAGAGCATCCTAACACTGTCCGTCCAACCCCACCCACTTCCGGCGGCTGCTTTCCTTTTGTGGGAGAGAATTCTGGCTGCTAGTCATTGGCCTGCTGGAAACGTCCCCATGCCATTTGTTTTCAGACATTCTTTATGGGGTGCTTTGATCCACGGACATGTTTCAATTTTATGAGACTTGTCTGTCCATTGTTTCCTTATGGTCCTGGGTGTAGAAGCTTCCTTCCCGGGACAGGCCCCACCCTCATAGTGAAAACATTATTCTCCCTAAAACCTTTATTGCGCTGTTTTTCACTTACTCTTTCAGACATTTGTTTTCACCCAGAGACCAGTCCGGCATTCTCGGGGACGGGGTGCGGGAGGGCTGCCTGCTTGCGCCTGGTCAGCAGAGGGCGCCTCTCAGGCCCGGGAGCCGCCTTGTCGCTGCGTGGTTTGGACGGGAGGCGGCGCTGAGTCTGTCCCTGCCGCGCTACAGGGGCCGAGGCGATCGGCCTGGGTCCTGGCTTCGCCAGGCCAATGCAGCGGGTGCGGCCTGGGTGCCAGGGAGGCGCCAGTGAGCTGCGGCCGCCGCAGACCCGCTCCACCCTCTCCTACTCAGCAACCCCATGAGCCTCTGCTCCAGCCGGACTGGCCACAGTGTGGACACCAGTCAGACTGCGTGACCCTCAGACGCACAGACGCCTCCCGTCACACGGACGGTAAGAGCCAAGAGTCTCACCCCGGCCCATGGCACTCCGAAGCACGGTCAGCAAACTGACCTCTGGTCAGTCGGGACCGTCGCATCCCTGTCAGAGTGCTGGAGGCTCACAGCGCACCCGCCGCGGCAGGTGCCTGGGCTCTGTCCCCATCGACGGTGGGGCCGACCGGAGGGGACTCACTCACCACACAAGGGACGTGCCTACGACCCGGCCCTTCCCAGCGGTGCGTGGCTGGACTCTGCCACCCCCACACCGTCTCCCGCCACAGCCCCCATAGCAGCCCGCACGCAGGCATGGCTCTGCGCAGAGGTGGCATCGCAGACTGTACGTTCTCAGCTCCATGCTCCTTCTGTCCCAAGGGCTGCGGGGCCTGGAAATCTGGGGTGGACGGCCCGGTTTCACAATCTGTCTCTCATTCCAAGATGACCAGTCCCCTCCCGGGGAGGAGCCTTTTAATTTTTGGCCTCAGCTCTAAAGAGAATGTATTTCCATGAGGTTTTCAAGATCACTCTGTCTGAGGATTTTAATTTTTGCGTTTGAGGGTCGAGGACAAGAGAGGCATTATTAAGCCTTTAAAACTCACTCCAAGCAGATTCCGGTCACCTCTGGGAGGCCAGCTTTGAACATTGCGGCAGTCCCCAAGAGCCATCTTCTGTAGCTTTGAAGCCAAACAGCATTTCTGAAAAGGAAGTTACAGCCGATTGAGAAGTGGCAGTGGAGCGTGAAGAGAGAGGCTCCAGGGTTGGCGGCCCGGGCTGGATGGCCCTTCCCGGCGGGAGGGGACCGCACGGAAGCACGGTCGCCGGTGGCCTCGGACCGAGCCGCACAGACACCAGCCAGGAAGCTGCAAGGGTTTCTTCCTGACCCCCCGAGGCGGCCCTTTTCACAGGCATCCAGGTGACCGAGGAGGAAGGCAGGCAGAGGACAGAGCCCACTCATGCTTCTCTGCGCAGAGGCTCTGGGCGCCGCAGAGACAGAGCCGAGGCCGCGATGGTGGGGTGCGGGCTGCGCGTCTGTAAACCCTCCAGTCCTCTGGGCAGAAGCTCCCTGCTGGTCTGTGCGGCCGCGCCTGTCCACCGCTGCCCCAGCTGCCGCACCCGCACCCTGCTCCCCAGCTGCCGCACCCGCATCCCGCTCCCCAGCTGCCGCACCCGCATCCCGCTCCCCGCACCCCACACCCCTGAACCCCAAACCCTGAACCCCAGCACATCCACCCCTGCACCCCGCACCTCTGACCCCCGCACCCCAGCACCCAAAACCCCTGAACCCCAAACCCTAGACCCCGCACCCCAGCACCATCTGCACCTGCACCTGCACCCCAACACCCCGCACCCCAAAACCTGAAAGCTGCCCCCCACCCGCGCCTTTGGCTGCGCTCCCTGACGTTTCCCGCATCCCGCCCTGCTGCACCCCTGTTGATAAAAGTCCCAGGTTAGCTCCGCATCCCAGTCCGGTTGCATCTCAAGACCGTCTCTTCCTCCGCAGATGCCTGCCCTGCGTCCAGCCAAGCGGACACTCAGTTCCCTCGATGGCCCTGCCGCCCACACGAGTGCCCACTGCCGCCCCTGCGTCCTCCGCGTGACGGTCAGCGAGCCTCCTGAGGGGACGTCTGCTCACGCGTCCCCTGCCACCACCACCTGGGCTCTGCCTGCCGGAGGCGCATATGCTGTCCCTGTGCTCAGTGGGCAAACCAGGACCCGGGACGCCCTGGACCCAGCAGCCCGTCCCCACCGCCGCCAACTCCTCCCAGCCGGCACTCTCGGGTCGTGGGCAGCCTCTCCCCATGCACGGTGGTCCCTCTGGCCCTGGCAAGGCAGATGCTGGGAGGAGGTGCGGCCGGCCCTGCCCGCTGCTGACCTCCAGGCCCGTCCGCATGGCTGCACTCCCGGGAGGTGTGGGCTCCTGGCCGAACGGCGGCTGCTGGTGGGTTCAGGGCAGTGTTGGGGGCGAAGGCGTTTGTCAGACTCGACAGGTCCCCATTCATGCGGGACCGCGGGTGTGCAGGGACTGGGGCCAGCACCTGCCTGCGGCCCCTGTCCCGGGCCTCCCTCCTGCCCGGGACCCTGTGGCCGTGGCAGAGACACGACGCTTTCTGCTGGCCAGCACCACGCGTTTGCATTTGCATGGCCTCCTCTCCCAGCAGACGGCGGAGGGAGTGACTGTGAGCTGCCTGCCCGCACTGGGCCTCTGGGGACAAGCTCCGACCATGACGCCCCCTCGGTGGGAGTCTCGGGCAGGCCGTTCCCTCCAGAAAGCTGTGGACATGGCTGAGGCCGCGCCCGCCGCGTGAGTGTCGCCCCGTCCCTCGGCCGCTCAGGGCTCTTGGGCTGCAGGGAGTAGACAGACTCAGAGTCTCAGGAGCTGGGCAGAGGGCGTGGCTGCGGCTCCTGGGGCACGGCTCTCTGTTGTCCCCGGGGTCCCTGTGTGACGTACGGGTGTCTCCCTGCGGGGCCTGATGCACCCACAAGTGTGATACGCATGGAAACCACGCTAAGCCCACCCTGGAGGGGCAGCCTGGAGGGCGAGGCAGGTGGGCGGCTCAGCGCCTCCAGGTGAGTGGCAGTGAGGCCCTGTGTCTGTTGCGGGGACGCAGGGATGGAAGCGGCGGCACCGGGAGCGGCTGGGCCGGGAGACGGCCCCACGTCCACGCGGCCAGCGGAGCAGAGAAGCAGCACGGAGCCCTCTGCCAGGACGGCAGGGACGCAGAGAACCGAAGAGCAGCTCTGAGCTGCGTGGGCCCTCGGGGACGAGGCCCCGGGGCCTTGTGGGCACCCAGCCCGGCTCCCAGACGCTGGTGGGTGCAGGGTGGGCTCTGTGCTTCCGTGCGTGTGCGGGACGGGCATCTCACGGGCCTTTGGAAAGTCCTGCCCCTAACTGGCTGTTTCTGTGGAGCTTAACTGCCCAGCAAACCTAATTTCAAAGTTTACCCAAAGTGTGATTGTTTTCAAATCGTCTCTCTGCCTAAGAGCCCTTGAAAGGAGGGTGTGGAAGCGCGTGTGGTAGGGGCTCGGGCTCCACTGGCCCGCCTGGCCGCAGTCAGCCTGCGACCTCACTCTCAGTGTCCATCCCTCCCGATGGTGCTGGCCAGCCTCCCAGAAAGGGGGTTTCTAATGCAAGACAGAACCTGGCGGAGCCAAGCACAGAGAGACGCCTTCAGGGGAGCACAGAGCAAGGGCATTGATGGCAGGACCGGAGGTGGGGCGTCTGCAGCCCGGCGGGGAAGGCTGGGGAGCCGGGCTGTCAGGAGGCACTTCGGGAGAAGAGAGCCACCCGTTTCAGTCCCCCTGAGTCCTGTCAGGACCTCCAACGTGCTAGTGCTCACCGGCCCCTGTCCCAAAGGGCGCTGCCATCGGGCCGGGGTCGCCAGAGAGGCTGCAGATGTGCTCTGAAGAGAAGTGCCATCCATGGGCACCTTCCCCGAGGACCCGGCGGAGCTGTGCACACACGTCCTTTGTTCCCCTCGCCGCCCGCCGAGGGCAGCTGCCGGGGGCGCGGGTCCTACAGCAAAGTCCACTCTGCAGGAACAGCCACAGACAGTGACGCGCAAGTCCAGGCCTCCAGCCCATGAAACGTCGACAACGCAGTGTCCTGCTGGCTTGTGCTGTCTCTCCGTGGAGCCAGCCAGACGTCAGGGTCTCGGACGCCAACCCGGAGTCACTCCACGCTGCCATCTGCGAAGGCATCTGGGTTCCGCGCTGGGCTTTCTTCAGATTCACCAGCGGAGTCTGCGCGGGCGAACACGCGAGTCCACCCGCGCTGCGCAGAGACGGCACCGCCGTCCGCTCTCTGGCAGCTGCGGTGGCCGCGCGCGAGGAGACAGCGCTGCGCCCGTTTCTTGGCTGAGGCGTGGCCCTTTGTCCTCTACGCTCCTTTTCTTAGCTGGGCATGTGTAGATGTGCCATCATTTTGTCTCTCACAGGATACGTGCTCTTAAATGCAGACTGCAGCTCATTTCACGTCAAGAGATTTGAGACCTGGTTTAAAATTGTGCTTTTGGTCCGACTTTGCGATTCTTTGAGGCACCAGTTTTTCCCATGTTGTGCCATGTCTGTATCTTCTCCCCAGTAACTCTGATCTGACATATTGCAAGTCTTTCTTTTAACAAGACAGCACTGTGCTTTGTTTGCTTTACTGCAGATTTTTATTGCAGATTTGTCCAGAGATGGTCAACCTGGACCCGCTGCTGGTGGGACCTACAGGCCCGTGCCGGCGTCTGAACCGCCAGTCTCTCCGCGTGTCAGCACGTGTCCCCGTAGTCCCGCCGGACTTGGACAGACGTGCTCAGAAGCCCCGACATGGCCACACACCACGATGAAACTCTGCCCTGGAGCAGGGTCTGAAGGTATGTGCAGAAGTTCAAATGCTGCTCTCTCTGCATCCAGATCCAGCATCGGGCCTGAGGGGACGCAGGGGCTCCTGGGCCCAGGGGGCCACGAGGGAAAGAAGGACACGTTGACAAGAAGAGCCGCTGAGCTGCATGAAACGCCCCCGGAGGAGTCCGGCGGTGAGACCGCAGCCTAAAGGATGTGGTGAGAGGCGAGGGCACCCGTCTCTGCCGCAGGGACGCCGAGCGGAGGAGCGCGGGGAGCTTCCCGACAGGACTGAGCCGGCTGCCAGCAGCAAGGAGACTCTTCTCCAAGGAGAATCAGACCAGACTTCGTGCCAGCCTCGCTGAAAACTGGAAGTGAATGCAGAAAGGCTTCCACGTTCTGCAGTGTCTGCTCGTCAGTCTTCCGTTTGATGTGTACGTGAAAGGTGGAGTCTCACGCGGGCGGGGGACGCTCTGCAGCCTCCCGGCAAAGCGCAGCGCATTTCACGTGGCACATTCACGAAGAGAGATTCACGAAGATAGAAGCCAAACACGTGCCTCATCCCCGTAAGGAGAAGTGCGCAGGAGCGCGGCCTGCTGGGACGTGCCGTTGGGTCACGGGGGTGCCGTCATCGGTCATTTTTGTCTTCAAAGTGACGATTTCATAGGCTTCACCTAGACAGCCGTTCCCGCGACCGGACCCCGTGGTCAGAGGCGGGCAGCTCGGGCCCGGCCCCCGTGGAGACCCTCTGCTGAAGATGGCCCGAGGTCTGGAGTGTCGCCTCCTGGATGACTTCCAGCCACCGCACGGCCCCCACGGGAAGACACGGCGTCCTGTGCGGGTGTCCGCTTCCGATGAGACTGCCCAGGGAGCGGCTTCAGGAGCCAGGGGCCGCAGGACGCTGGACAGTCAGCCACGCCTGCTGCCTTCCCTGGATTTGTTCCAGGGCCGGGAAAGGGACCCTGCTCCCGGACAGGCAGGGTTTGATGACTCTGAGGTCCGGCAGTTCAGGCAGTTTCTGATGGCCCATCCAGCTCGCCCTGCCTGGCTCCTGCTGCCCAGCTTTCCTGCTGGGCCCGAGGCAGGAGGCAGCAGGAGGGCGTCTCTGGTGGCCTGGGCCCATGAGAAGGCGACCCACCCGGGATGCGGCATCTCTCTGGGGGAAAGGGTGGAAAGGGGCCGCGCTCCTCGCCCACCTGCCGATCCACCTTGACCCTCCTGGAAGGGAGCTGATGTGCCGCGGAGGAAAGTGTCACCGGGACGCACCTGGCCCGCCTCTGTGTTCCACAGGCGACTGGAGCTCCTGGGTTTCAGCGTCTTCGTCTCTAAAGTCAGAAGCACGAGGCACCCGGCTGTCACGGCCATCTCGATGGTGCCGTCGGGGGGCCTTTCCGCTCTTGCAGGGCGCCCTGTCTGTGGTGAAGGGGAGCCAAGCGCCCGCTTGCTCCTTCTGCAAGACAGGCTTGTCTGCGTGTCTGCTCGGCATTCGCTGCGCAGCTGCAGCTCTGAGAAGCTGGTCCAGACTTTCTGCAGCTGGAATGGCCCCCAAGGATTCAGAGCAGTGAGTCCCGAGGGTTCTCTTACTCACACGGCCATTGCTATTTGTGTCTAGAAACCTTATTGAGGTGTCAGAGACGTGCAATAAAGTGGACGTGTTTAAGGCTCCCCTTGGAAAAGCTTTGGCACACGCGGACGTCCGTGATGTCGCTGTCTCTCCCGGGCAGGTTGCCGCCCACCGCCGCACCCGCCTCCAGGCACACGCACCGGCTGCCGTCCCTCCCGACCCCAGTTCTGTGTGAGCCGAAGGCACACGTCTCCGTGCGCAGCCTCTCCCACTCGGCGCCGCGTGAAGGCCCGTGCCCGCTGCAGCCGTCTTAACAGTGTGCTCCTTTCTCACTGCCCTGCCTCGCGCTGCAACGCGGGACGTGAATGCTGTAGAAATACGTCCATTCTGTTTTCCTGAAAAGTCAGAAGCGCAGTTTATAGGAAATGTTCCGAATTCAGTTTGAAAACGTGGCTGACAAGCACTATCTGAAAAACCAGGGACCTGTTGCCCGGCCCCGGCCGCTCTGCCTCCGTCTGTCCACAAGGGCCTCACGGCAGGGCGGCGCTGGCGGTGCTCACCGGGACGGGGCATCCCGGCCGCGGGGTCTCTGCCGCCTCGTCAGCAGGAGAGGCCTGGTCTGGAGCGTCCTCAGGCTCTGGTCTGGAAAGCTGACCGTCAGGGAGGTGGCACAGAGGCCGTCGAGGGGGCACACAGCAGCGGCATCTCGAGGAGCGAGGTCTGGAGGATGCTGGAAAGCGGTTCTCACACTCCTGAGCTGAGGCTGGAACGCATGGTGCGCTGGACTTTTTCTTGTCCCACCCTCTCCTCCACAGGGTCAGTCCCTCCTCTAAGGTGACTGCTCTCCTTGAATGGGGCCTTTGTGACTGGAGACCGTGAGAGAGTGGCGCTAAGTGACGCCTGAGGCCAGGTCACGGCAGCATCCCGCACGGCCTCTGGGCTGGCTGGGGACACTCGTCCTGGAACCCAGCTGCCGCGCGCTGAGGATGCCTCGGCCGCCCCGAAGGGGCCTCAGTGAAGAGCGACAGCATCCAGCCCAGCCCGGCGTCCAGCCAGCAGCAGTACCGACCGCGAGGGTGTGGATGGACTCTCTGGAGCTGACCCCCGATCCCAGACTGCACTGGGACGGAGGAGCCCTGGTGTCCAGCCTGCAGAGGCCGCACAAAACAAATGCCTGCGGTGTGTTGAGATGCGCACGGCAGGTGCGGCGACCGCTCACAGGTTCGTTGGGGAAAGGGCTCCACAGCTGGTGCCTCCGTAGAGGAGCCGGACGGTCTGGGGCAGCCTTCCCACAAGCGAGGCTCTCGGTCCACCTGCCGGTCTGGGGCTGAGCGCGGGCTGAGCACTGCCTGCCTTGGGTCCAGTGTGCGCGTGCTTTAGAAGGGCTCACAGGTGTTTTGTTCGGATATTCTGTGTTCTTTCATCACGTCACGCATGTTGTGGGATCAGAACAGGCGCCCCTTGTTGTTCCTTTTGTAGCATTTTTCCATCGTGCGGTTCCCAGGGCTCTGGGCCGCCTGCCCGAGTTTGTGAGCATTTTCCACGCAGCTTGAGGCGGCACTGGGGCCGGAGCGGCCGCTGACGACCGACCGAGGTGACGGCTGCCTGCGTGCCGTTGTGCTTTCGTAGACGAATTGGGCTGCTGACAGCGGCTGCATCGCAGCGGAGAGCAGGGCGGAGTCCAGCTCTTGCCGGCGGCTCGCAGAGCTTTGTTTTCAGTCGGGAGTTTCTTTTTATTTCATCGAGTGATGATAGTAAGAACATGTGTCTTTCACGCTGTCATTCTATTTTGATTCTGATGTAGCAGAGACTGTCGTTTCTTTTTTATTGCAGTAAAACACACGCAAATGTGTCAAAGGGGTCGTTCCTTAGCGTTGTCGCAGCTCCAAACGCCTTCACGTCGCTGGGAACGCCACCCGCTCCCCCAGAGAGCTCTCCCCACCCTCAAAACGGGGCTGGATGGCCGGCCATGCCGCGCCCACCCTGCAGCCCCGCCCCACGGCCCGTCCGCCACAGAGCGACTCTCCCACGCCGGCTGTTTCACTGCGGCAGCTGATTCACAGATGATTCAGGTGAGCAGTTTGCGCTCCCGCAGATACAGAGGCCCGTCCTGTCCCACCGTCCGTTCCAGCCGTCCCCGCCCGCCTGCGGCCGGCGCCCTGCGCTGCCCGTCCCCCCACCAGAGTGCAAGGGCCGGTTTGTTTGCTTCCTTTCTTTATGCTCCACATGCACGTGGGATTGTTTTTCTTTCTCCTTCTGATTTCTGTCACTCAGTGTCCCCCCGGTTCCCCATGTGGTCGCAAATTGCAGGATTTCATCTTTTTTATTTTCTAGGGCTGCGTGGCATTCCCTTCAGGCTGTGTACATCGCACATGTGTGTGTGTCCATGTGTGTGACTTGTGTCTACCTCACATGTTCTTTACTCCTTCCTCTGTTGACGGGCACACACGTCTCTCCAAACTGCTGTTCTGTGGCTTTTTTAATACTCAGAGGTGGAATCACAGGATCATCTGAAATTTCCATTTTCAAATTTTTTGGTGACTCTCCATACGGCTTTCCGTCATCGTTGCACCAGTTTGCACTCCCGGCAGCCGCTCTCTCCACACCCCAGCGTGATGCCCACGGTCTGGCTGAAGGCTGCCCAGCAGGGGCGAGGAGAAGCCCTTCTTGTCTTTATCTGCATTTCCCTGAGGACCAGGGACGAGGTTATCTCTGTGGGCCTGCGGCTGCCTGTATGTCTTTGGAAAAACGTCTATTTGTCTCTTCTGCCCATTTTTTGCTTGTTTTCCTGTTGAGTTTTGTGAGATCTTTATGCATTTTGCGTACGAATCGCCTGGCTGAGGCGGAACCATCTCCTCCCACCCAGGAGAAAATCTTTTAGACGTTTTGATGACAGATTTGTTTTGTTCGGTTGCTTTTTTTCTGTGTGGAGCTTTGCAATCTGAACGGTCACCAGCCATGTGTTGGGCCTGAGAGTCCAGCGGTCAGAGTTGGAGTTGGGACAGAATTCAGAGGCCCCCAGGTCACAGGCATGAAGAGCGAGAACAAGGAGAGCACCTGGGAAGTGTGGGCTCAGACCTGAGGCAGGCAAGGTGCACCGAGGCCCCAGCTGTGGGGGCTGCAGTCTTCTGCGCTCCCGGGCAGCTGCTGTGGCCGGGAGTCCCCAAGGCGCCCCGAGGCGCCCCAGCTCCCAGCCGGGAGCCGCATGCAAGGCCTGAGCCCGGGCGAGCGCTCCGGCAAGCGGCAGGCAGGCGTGCAGAGCTGTGCAGCCGTGGCCTCGGGGGTACCTGCTTCTGCCCAGCAGCCCGAGCAGCCTCCGCGAGAACCCAGTGTCACGCCGCGAGTGCGCCCGCCCACAGTGGCGGGGCCGGGGTCCCCCTTGCTGCCCGTGGTGGCCGCCAGGGCCCCAGAGACGCGAGCGCAGGTGCAGAGGCTCCCGGCAGTGTCCAGGTTTGCAGGCAGGCGGCCGCGCTAATGTTTGATGAACAGTCAGTCTCCTTCAGTCTGGTTGAGAACACTTCACGTATCTGCCCCTTCCACTCTCTGTCCTGAATCTTTGCTCCCAGATTCCCACTGTTTTCCAAAGAAATGCCTCCCGTTTTCCATGCCAGGATGCACGTGCTTTAGGGTCAGTTCCCAGGTGTGGGGGCCCCTGCTGCCAGGATGAGGCCTTCGGCCCTGGTGAGCAGGTCTGTATCACTGTCTTTTCAGGGAGCCGGTCCCCATCAGTGCCAACGCGACTGGGTTCTCCCACCGTTTGCACGTCCTTTCTCTCTGTAGCGTTGCTGGTCCTCCTTTTTAGACCCGATGGGCGCAGATTTGCTGTGTCTGTGGGGAGTAGATGCACAGAGACCCTAACAGCTCACTTTCCTGAGTGGTTTTCGGGTGCGTGGGTCTGACCTCACCCAGCACGATGTCCGTCACACCCACCACTGGCAGCATGTGTCAGAGTTCTCGTCTGAGTATCAGCTGTGACCCCAGCTCACAAACAAGAGCCAAATACAAGGTCTTGTCATCGCCTGTGTTTAAATCCCCCAACAAACGAGTCTCTCTTCGTCATTGTGCGCGCAGCTGGCATTCGCTTAGCCAGGCAGCAGGGGCTGGGAGCGCACACCCCAGGGAGCGTGGAGGCGCCCACGCCTGTAGCCCTGGGGCCCAGGCCCCACACAGGCTCCTCGACCTTCTCCCAGCCAGGTTGGGAGACACTTTCTTCCGCGGAAACCAGCGCCTCTCAGCCTGCACTGTATCGCCCGCGGCATCGACGGGAACTGGGGGACAGAGGCAGCGTCTTGACGGACGCGAGCTGCCGGCACCCCCGTTGGCTCTCATTCCATGTCTGCTCTATATGTGCCACCCGGGGAGGCGCTGGGTCAGCAGAGCTTCTCATCAGTGCGTGCAGGTTATTCCAGGGCTTGGCGGTGGGGAAATACAGATGGATACACATTTAAATAAGCTCCTAGTTGTTCAGAGCATCAGAGCAGACATGGTGACCGCCCTTTAAAGACCGACTGCCAGGTCTCAGCTGTCGCCCCAGAGGACTCCACGTGCCGGTCAGCACAAGCCCCCGAAGGACAGGACCGCAGGCAGCGGGTGTGTGTCAGACTCTGTCCTCATCTGCGCAGGTTGGATAAATCGCTGCAGCCTCGTCAGGTTGCTGGAGTGGAATCTGTGCCGTCAGCTGCAGACGGAGACGCAGGCCCGGCGGCCCAGAGGGAGGGACGACGGGGCCGCGGACCAGCATGCTGCCCCCACATCCCCGGGGCTCAGACTCGCCAGCCGCATGTCCAACAAGCCCTGGGCAGGCCCTGGAGGAGCCCGGGAGGCTGGCGCGGGCTCCTAACAGCTTGCTGGGTCTGAGCTTCGTTCGCACAGAGGAGGTCGAAGTAATTACCTGTGTGGACAGCTTCCCGGCTTCTCAGATGGTCTGTGTATTTCTCTGAGGGAGCAGGACTTTGCCAGAGAAAGGGTAGATCTGCACCCAGAGCCCCTGAAGCCCTGTCTGCACGGCAGGTGACCAGAGAGGTTTGCCAGGCCCAGGCACCGAGCTGCGGCCGCCTGACCCACGGGGGCAAGGCCATGAGGCGACTGGGAAACAGGCCTGGCGGCCGGCCACCCGCACACGCGTCCTGTTGGAACCTTAGCAGGAGGTGCGGCTGAGCTCTGCCACGCCCACGGGCTGTCACTGCAGGACGGTCCCCCACATGGACTCAGTGTCCCCCTGAAACAAGGAGGCAGAGTGACGCTGCGACTTACCAAACGTGCGTCTGGCTGCGCAGACGAAATACGTTTCTCACACATTGTTTTCTGTCCACGTTCTGGCTCACAGCTTCCCTTGAAGTTCCTGAGTGATTTGCGAAATGGAAGCGTCGCTGGCGGCAGCGTGCGGTCTCTCCCCTCGGCTCCTGGACGCTTCGGAGCCGTAAAGGTGAGATGGGGGTCTTCACCACCTACAGCCAGGCTTCATGCTCCTGAGGCGGCTCTCAGGGACCGACGAGGGAGGGCACCTTCCAGGCGACGGGGCAGCTGAGTCGGGTCCCTCAGCGACCGTCAGTGAGAACCAGTGAGCCAGGCGGCGAAACTTCTGCAAACACCCACAAGGAGGGGTCTGATGCCACCTCTGCAGACAGCATGAGCATAAGTTGCCGTGAGTGGAAGGAGATCCGGAACAGAGCCCACTGAAGGCGTGGCAAACCCCCCCAGTTCCCACACGGGCGCCGGCGGTGGGGCGAGAGCAGGAGCAGGACTCCCTCAAGGGCCCTCGAGCAGATGTGGGCGCAGAGGGTCTGAGGTGACACCAGACGTGTGCCCGGGGAAGCGGTGAGAAGGCTCACTCGGGGATCTGTGCATGCATCTCACTTAAACGTGCTTTGAAATGAGAACACGGTCACCACGGTCAGAGATCCCGCCATCCCTGAGAGCCTGACGGGAAATGACTCGTGGGATGAGACACGCAGGCCGGACGCAGTTTTCTCCCCTTGTACGAAACATGCCCCATTTCACACTTGAACCCACAATGGAGTCAGAAATCAGACCCCTCACGTGTTTTATGGGCTCCCCTTGCTCCTGAAATTGGCATTATAAAGAGGATTTCCTGGGCCCCCACTGTCTCCTCCAGCAGCCAGTCCCCCCTCAGCTCTGCAGCTGGTGAGCTGGTGTCCCCAGACCGGATCGCGGCCTTCAGGCTGTCCCAGACCGGCCTGAGCCCCTCTGTGCCAGGCCACCCGCCCCACCCTGCCCTGCAGGGGTGCCTCTTCCAGCCCTGAGCCCCCAGCCTCTGACTGCACCTCCCACCTGGATGAGTCGTGGATTTTGCTTTCCTGCGAAGTGATGTTACTCTCGGGAAGCTTTTCAGTCTTGCCACTGTCGTGCAAAAGCACTTTGGTTCCGGAAACGCGCACTGGCTTACGCAGGCCTGCTGGGGGTCAGAGCTGTGTCTTCTGCGTGTACTTAATTAGAAGACAAACGGCACTGGGAAGTTAAACACCAGATCTTATTTCTCCTGCTCTGTTAAAATCGAACTCCAGCGCGAGAGCGTCGTCCGGCAGCGGGAAGCCGTCGGGAGGTGCTGGCTGCATCAGGGCCCCGCCGCTCCCAGCAGCCTGCTCCCAGCAGCCCAGCTCACCGCCCTGCAACCCGCTGGAGAGGAGGAGGCAGCGGCGTCGCCAGGGGTCCGGGCCGGGCGTTGGCTGCGGGCGTGCCAGCGCCAGACTGGCCTCTCTGCCCAGGCAAGTTCCCTGCTAACCGGCAGCCACATGTCCGGCTCCAGCGCCGATAGCGCGGCGCAGGCAGTTGCTCCCATCCTGGGCCGCAGGTCCTAGCTGTGCGGGGCCAGGGCTGCCCTCCGCACAGAGCTCACGTGGCCTCCGGGACGGTGCAGCAGCTGCTCTGACTGCCCAGGCAATTGTACGGCCTGAGCTGGCCTCCCACGGGCTCCTTCCCGGGCCTGCGCCGGCATGTCCACCACCCTCCAGGGCTCTGTCCGGCCCAGGGCGCTCTCGGGTTGGAGCCTGAAGTCCAGAGCCTTTGCAGTCATGCTGTGAAGCAGTTACCTTCTCAAGGGCAGCCCGTGACATGGCTCCTTTTCTCCCCTTCCGCGGGTTCTGGGGGCTTCTCGTTTAGATGGAAAGCCTGGCAAACCGAGAGCTGTAGACGTCATCTCTTAATATGAAATTGAGGATCTTGCACACAGCTGGCTCTGGACCCACAACGCTTTGCAGACCGCTGAGAAAAATGTGTTCATTTCAGCAAAAACCTTTCCCTACAGATTTCCTCCTGGTTGTTAAACTCTTTGTCCGTTGAGGGAAATGAAGCCTTAAGCCTCCGACCTGACCCATCACTCCCAGTTACCAGAGTTGTTCTGCGAGAGTGATGATGTCCTGGAGACGCTTCCTCAGGGCAGGAAGCTGCACTGACCGTCAGTGAGTTGGTGCCGGTTCCCCAAGTTCGGAGAAGGAGCCCAGCCTGGAGCCAGAAGGCTGCTGCTGACAAGGACCTTCTTTGGCTAAGACTTCCGTTCTGTTTCTTGCAGATTCCACGTCCCATCAGAAACGCTTCAGCAAGAGTCATGCGCTTGCTTTTCCACAGAACCCTGTTCGACTCCAGACACGACACGGACCGGCAGAGATGCGGTCCTCACCGGGGACGAGACTGGACACTCCCCGGCTGGTGTTGCTTTGCGGGGTTGGAACTGGATTCGACGTCAGGCAGCCGGGGCACAGCTGTGACTTTTCTGTGGCCTGCAGGGGTCTGCAGGTGATCGGGTGTGTGGAGACGTCGGTCCAGCACGGGGAAGCCATCAGACTGGTGAGGAGAATGTGCCCAGAGAGGGACCGGTGTCCTGGGGTGATATGCTCACTGCTGACAGCCGGAGGCTGGGGGCAGCCGTTGTGGTTTGTTCTCCGGTTTTCCAAGTGGTCAAGTTTCTGGTCCCCTCCGCACAAGTGAGTGGCCGCTCCCCCGGTCGCCCTGTGACATGGGGCTGGCGGTGTGTCCACCCCAGCAGCCGCTGCAGGGCCTGTCTGGACGGGCCTTATTGCATCCAGTGGAGAAGCTGGTGGCCGATGCTCACTTGTAGTTTGTCAGAAGGAAGAACGAGAGCATTCCTGACACACCTGCACCTGCTTTCTCTTGGAAAAGTTCCCAATCGGTCAGCTCCTCCCTCTTCGGCGCTCCCTTCCCAGACAGGCCCAGCTGTCCCGACACATGAAGTCGGCGGGGATTCTCCAGTGCTCGGCTGGCGCTGCCCCAGGCCCTGGAACACGGTGCAGAAGTGGCTGCACGTGGCCGGTCGGCTGAGACTGGGACTTACATCTGTGGCTCGACCACAGTGAGAGGCAGAGGCCCTGAGGGACACTGGCGTCCAGGCCATGCGGACGTGGGCCTAGCCAGCCCGGACGGAGGAGAGGGCAGCAGAGGGAGCCAGAAAGCGGGGGTCTCCCACGAGGTGGTCCCCACAGTGCCAGCACTGGGTCTGCGCGGTGCCTGGGCCCGGACCCGCCAGGGGTCTGGTTGCCATAGGCGGCTGACTCTTCAGAACATGCGATTCCGTGAGTGGACGTGGACACAGGCCGGGCACGCCCTCACCGAGCCCTGGTGCAGTCGGGCTGTCCGAGGACCCTGGAACGCGCGCTGCGGGTGAGACCGGGCAGAGGTGGGCTGGCCTGTCGCCTCCACTCCGTCTGGCTGGGACTCGACACACTGACCCCAGGGAAATGGGTCTGTCAGCAGGCGCACACTCCTCCTCCCTTCCGGAAGACAGCCCTGTCACCGGCCAGGACGGCCTGCCGCTCTTCTGCAGACTGGAGCTCCGTTCTCGGGCGCTGCTCTGAGCCCGGGCCTCTGGGTGTTGGCAGCTGCCCGTCAGTGGCTGGGAAATGCCACCGTGCACTGCCCGGCCTTTTCCAGGCTGCTGCGAGGGGACTGTGGACACAGCAGCAGTAAACGAGGGGCCAGAGCCTGTCACTGTCCTGGTGGTGCCTGCTCCGCGTGACACCCGGCTCGGGGCGTAGACACCCGGCTTGGGACGCAGACACCTGGCTCAGGGCACAGACACCCGGCTCGGGGCACAGACACCCGGCTCTGGGCGCAGACACCTGGCTCAGGGCACAGACACCCGGCTTGGGGTGCAGACACCGGGCTAGGGGTACAGACACCCGGCTCGGGGCGTAGACACCCGGCTCAGGGTGCAGACACCGGGCTAGGGGCACAGGCTGCTCCTGGAGCCCCGAGTCCAAATATCAGTTCCCACGCTCCCCACCCTGCGCTCCATCCCCAGCGTGGACGCCCCACCTGCCTGGCTGCAGCCTGGCGCCCAGAGCTGGCCCCGGGCGCAGCGCCAGCCTCCCCGTCCCCCAGGGGCTGGGGCGCCCCGTCGCCATGGTGACGCGGCAGGCGGACTCACCACACGAGGGCCTGAGTGCGCGGGGACCCTCCCAGAGGCAGAAACGCCAGGGTGTCCGCAGCATCTGAGCCTCCAACAATAAAACGAGATGAACAGTGACACCGCGACCTGAAAGCGCCTTACCACACAGAATCAAAATAGTTTCCCTAAGATCATCCCAGCCAGAGAGAAATTCAAACACAGTAAACATCTGACACAATTAAACTGTAGGTTCCCTCACAGAGCGCGCGGACGCCAGTTCTCAGACGGGAGGTCATTTCTTTAAACGGCAGTTTTAATGAAAATGCCAAGGGACATTTAATGACCCCGAAAGTTCAGAAGCTGACAGAGAAACGCAGGCATTGGTTCGCGAACAGGAAAGACAAACAGTGGAGAAATGGCTGGAAAGACGCAATAGTTCAACTGATGTGCGTCCATTTCTTAAAACATGTTCAGCAGACCGACCAGCCATAGGAAATGCGAGAGGAGAAACCCGGCTACTAGAAACGGCGGAGAGACGCCCTGGGCAGCTGAAGAAGCGAGGCCACCGCAGACTCTGGACAAAGTGGGCTCGGACGCACAGCTGGCCCTCAGCTTGCTGCCTCCCCTCCCTTCTGCGAGCCAACTTCTGTGCCCGCTGCGTCCTCCGGTGGGACGAGGGGAGCGGCGGTCACCGCCTGCGGGCGCGCAGAGTCTGGGCGCCAGTGAGGACCAGGCCGTCGAGACCGGCCAGGACACAGGTGGCGCCATGTGATGCGGGCTCCACCGCCGGGCTCCGGCGCTCCCGCTGGCTCTTGCTGGAAATTCTTTATCCTCCTGTCCACTGACTGCTTCGTCATGTTTCCCATCCGTTTTCATAGGAAAGGTGCAGCAGGAATGAAGGTGACAGGCACAGTCAGGAAGAGAGAGGAGAAGAACCACTTATTTTGCTGTTCTTCTTGGTCGTCCCCCTGGATTGGGACAGAGCCGGGTCCTCGGGTTGCACGTAGACTGCGCCCGGCCCAAGGCAGTGGACCGACCACTGCTCCCCGGGGCGCGTGCTGGGCTTGCACCCCTTTCTTATGCCTGTTACTAACGAGGTTATGAGAGGCTTTCACCCTTGGTTTCTTAATCACCAATTCTTCCTGAGGGACTCAGTTCCTTGTTTCTCTCTCCTTCCGAGGCTAGACTCTCCACGTGTAGATTTCTGGTGTGGGGATGTTCCTGTTTCTAAGATTTTATATTTGTTTCACAATCACTGTTTTTGTTTGTTCCCCCTTTGTCTCTTTAGGAATTCAAGCTTGCCAGTTTCAGAGACCCTTATGCCGCGTCTCCTCCCTGGAGGTCACTTCTGCCCCTACTGGCCTGCCGGCTGC
The DNA here is from genome assembly GCA_004363575.1 of Solenodon paradoxus. NCBI lineage: Eukaryota > Metazoa > Chordata > Mammalia > Eulipotyphla > Solenodontidae > Solenodon > Solenodon paradoxus. The sequence continues at coordinate 17,060 of RJWH01004943.1, read as the reverse complement.
CGCCGTGCTGCCGCGTGCCCGTTCGCTTCCCCCTGCTGGCCGCTGGGCTCGCCTTGCTGTGAGCTCAGTTTTTGTGGCTGTTACTTCAAAACTTGTCTTTCCCAATTTTTTTCTCATTACATGATGGCTTTCAGGCCCATGCAGGTCCTTGTCCACTTCTCAGAGTAGAGACCCGTGAAGGACTCCGGACCTTGCCCTTTGGGGAGCTGCAGTCTCAGCCCTGGAACCGCGACGAGCTGCAGTGGCTCCGAGTGAGCAGCTCCGGAGACCTGGACGCACTGTCAACGCCCCCTAAGGCGGGGCCGCAGGATGACCCTCGGGGCCACCTTGCTGACCTACGGTTTCTCTGCTGCTATCTCCCTCCCCGGCGAGCACAGCGCACCATCGGGGACTCGGGGAGGAGCTGTCGCTGGTTTAGTAAATTCACCGGAGCTTGGTCTGGGGTCCGTGCCTTTTTCTGCTATACCCTGCCGCGGGTGAGCTGTGTAAGAATGCTGTAGAAAACAAACGGGCACTGAAGATACTTCTGGATCAACTGAAAATAGATGCCTCACATTTTCCCAAGTGTGTATGTTTTGGGGACGAAGATGCTAAGAATGCACTCGCTGGGGTTTTACTGCCGCCGGCTCACACCAAGAAACTTGATGAACAAAACCAGACAAAATGTAGGAGCGCAGGATTACTGCAAAAGACGTGAACCAGAACGCCAAACAGGTAGACGGGGCAACTGGCCTAGGCACGGAGACCGGGAGTGAGTCCCGAGGGGACACCGGAGGCGGGGCCGCTCCATGGCTCCTGCAGCCGCTCTGCCACCGCGGGCCGAGGACGCCCTCTCCTCGGGCAGAGGGGCAGAGCGCTCTGCACTGCAGTCGCCCCAGGGCTGTGCTCCGTGGCTCCTGGATGCAATTTTCCAAAACCACGCTTCACTCCGAGTTTGCATCACTGTCAGGCAGCCTCCCTCCTGCTTCCCAGGACGAGGGGACGTCCGGCTCCAAACACGCACACACGCCTTTGCACACTTCCTCCCTAATATCTGACCCTGGAAACATTTGACCTTGGTGCCATGAATCCCCAAGGTCACTGGTTCACCGAAGGCCAGGGCTTAGAGTCTCTTCCACGGGAACCCCTTCCCCGAGGAGGAGACCTCCAGGCCGGGCCGTACGGCGTGCTCAGCCCATCCGGGTTTCAGGGGCTCGGGCTCCGTGACCTGGTCAGTGGGCCTCCCTGACCGCTTGCTGGGCTGCCCAGGCCCGGCGTGGCGTCTGCACACAGGCTCTCGCTCACCGAAGGGCGAAGCGTCAACCCCCAAAAATACTCCTGTCTGTTGTCACCATCCAAGGATGGCAGAGGGATTAGGAACAAAGAGGTTGATTTCCAGGGGATCCAGTTCCAAAAGACGGCAGACAGCCTGCCTGCACCCTGGGTTTCAGAGTAAGTGGAAATGCTTTCAAAATGTTTGAGGTCTGGAAAATTTCAAAGGTACTTGGCCAAGCCAGTCTTCTTTTAATTTGTAAAGCCTGGTCTATTTTAAGAGAAATACACACTGTCTGTTTCTGATTCACGTCTTGATTTGTCAAAACACTCTTTTGTTTGTAAGAGGTGTTTGTTGTCCAAAATTCCTGCGACCCCATTAGAAACGCTGCATCCAGCGGCAGGAAGCGGGTCCTGAGCCATTGCCCTCGGGCCGCCTGACCTCCCCGGTCTCGTCTGCCGCGCCACGCTCGCCTGGGGCTCCTGTCCCCCACCCGGGAGGCTTTGACCAAGTCTTAGAGGTTTGGCTTCAAACTGCGACTGCCTTCCTTCCCAGAGGGGAGTGAACAGAGCCTTGTGAAAACGGTCTGTGTCCTTTCGACTTGATGAAGTTTACTTGCTTGAAGCGTAGCCTGATGAGCGAGTGTGTTTTCTGTGGTTGCTTCTATTTGCTCTGCCGTGTAAGGGTCTGCGTTCATTCCAATGGTATCTAAAATGCCCAGTCACCCTTTAAAAATATTTTTAGTTGCATCCTTTAAAAAACATTATAAGATGGAGGAATTTTACCTGCAGCAGAAGGTGCAGGTCTGAAGTGCTTGAACTGAGCGGCAAGCGATGTGTCCACACAGAGGCAGCACCTGTGAGTGGCCGAGTGTCCCCACTGCCCCAGGAAGCCTCCCTGCACCCCCACTGACCATTTCCTGTTACCCTCAGGAGGCCATTCGATGTCCACTCCTGGGCGGGGCGGCGGACACGGCCCGAGCACCCCTCCCTGGGACTTGTGTCCTGGGGGGTCACCCACCCCCATGGCGTTGGGGCTGTGCAGTGATTGGCCGTCCTTCTGAGGTCAGTCGGTGGAGAGCCTGACTTCTGCTCTGTTCACTGTCACTTTCGCTCTCTCTGGACCCTCAGCTCTGGAGGGACCAGCGACCGTGGGAGAGGCCAGATGGCCGGGAGCACACGTCCCCAGCCAACACCCTGAGCACCTGAGCCCGGGACCGACTGTCCTCCGTTCAGACTCCGAGGTGACAGCCCTGTGGCCGCTGTCCCGGCAGAGACCCAGCCTGGGCGCCTGGATGCCCGACCTGCCAAGAGAAGACACGCTTGTTATTTTAAGCCAATAAGTTTTGGCAAAATGTGTTCAATAAACAGCTAATACAATCGCATCGCTTGTTTCGCTCCTGATCTTCAGGAAAATAAAATGATGCCAAGTAGATTCTTTCTTGCCGGTTTCACTTAACAGCATGTCTGCAAGGGTCACGTGTGTGGTGTCCAGGTCAGGAGCTTGAGGTTTTCGTCAATGAGTCCATTTCACTGCATGAACGGTGACGATTTACCCGTCGCCCGATGACACGCTTTTGGGCCCTTTCTCGTCTCATGCTTTTTTGACTAAAGGCGAATAAAGGCTGTGAGCATTCCTGCCAAAGTCTTTCTATGGACAAACTTTTTTTTTTTTTTTTTGGGCAAACAGCTAGGCGTCCACTGTTGGTCAGTCTTAGGAGAAACCTCAGAGTAGGTCCAAAGTGGCGGCATGCTTTGAACTTCTTTTGGGGAAGTACCCATTTAAGGCTTCTTTCTGTGTATTTCTTCTTCTTCTAAGTCTCTTTAGGAGGAAATTGAGCTTGTTGATTTTAAATGTTCCTTCTTTCTAACATAAATATTTAAAAGTATACATTCCTCCCTAAGCACGACTTAATTGCATTCCACAAAGTTTTGCATGTTGCATTTCCAAGTATTATTCAGTTACAAATATTTCATATATTTTTCTATCCTGATGCTGTATTATTTTTAAGTATATGACTTAATATTTAAATATATGGAATTTTCCTATTTATCATAACTGATTTCTAATTTCACTATAGTCAGGCAATCTACTGAGGTATATTTTAATCTTTTAAATTTATTAAGACATTTTATGGTTCCACATACAGTCACTGAATATGTCAATTCCTGAAGATAATGCCGTGTCTGCAGCTGCTCAACTCCGTTCCAGCAACACAGGCAGTCAGGTGGGTTTCCGTGCTGTTCTCGAGGTTGGGGTCCCGTTCTGTTCACGACTCACTCGCTGGAATCTGCAGCCACGAGTGTGCAGATCCCTGCTTCTCCGCTCAACCCTGTTTGCTCCACGCATTTTGAACACCATGGTGTGACGCACGTGGTTTCGGGCTTGTCAGGGCTTCTTGAGATTTAGCCATTTTATTATCAGAAAGTTGTGCCTTTGTCGTCTGACGTCTGCTGCTCTTCCTGAGTTTAGCCTACACCTGCCTGCCGTCTTAGGTTAGAATGAAGAGATGCCAGAATGTGCATTAGACGGATGAGAAACCTCTCCCGTGTAATTGCATTTCAGGAGCATCTCTTACTGTTAGCATGTGGGTGGATACAGCTACCTCTCCATTCTTACAAAGTCTGTGATTTGATTGAAGTGCTTAGAACGATGTCATTAAATCTATTTATCAATAGATTTGGTTCAGGCCTATGATCTTGTTTCCAAGTCCCACCTATTTGTTTTATTCCTATGTCCCTATTTCTTCTTTAATTATAAAACTCTGTTATTAGTCTTTAGTGGTTTCCATAGGATGGTATGTGTTCCCGACTTATCACAGTCTCTGTAAAACTAATGCAAGAACGTGATGCAAGAAGGTGATGCTGACATTCCGTCCTGCGGGGTCGTCACTAACCCCGACACCCTGACATCCTGAATGTGATGACAGAGTTGTGCCGGTTAAGAGAGAACACTGTGCAGTCACTCTGCTTCAAGTGGTCATAATGTTTTATAAAACTAAACATACAGACCATGTTATGAGATTGTGTTGTTATTTTATATTGTTTAATAAAACATGTCATCTTTTATAAAGACTACATACATTTTAGATCATAGAGTTGTATTGCATTTATCAATATATTGGCTGTGTAAACGATGCAGATTTGATGGTACTAACAGTAAGAAGAATGAATATACATGTAGTGTTTATATTCAAAATACACATCAATGGAACTATTCATACATAATTTTTAGATATAAATCTACATACACCACAGAATGGAAGTGCATCACTTTGTGTGTGTGTGTGTGTGTGTGTGTGTGTGGTGTGTGTGTGTGTCTGCTCCTCATGTAGCCTCCTGGGTTCTGTGTTTATAAGCCTTCGTCTCATCATGAGCTGCATTTCTCTCGGTTTGATAGTGAGTGGTTTTTGGGCTCTTTGCACGGAAGCCTATGCAGACAGTCGGTCCCCGCGCGTCGAGGGGCGAGTGGTCCACAGGCAGCTGCCCGAGACCCTCTGGTCCCGTCAGGCCAGGCTGCGTTCTATGTCACAAGGGCTCTTAGTTAATACAACTGCTTTGCTTTGTTCACAGCAGGCAACTGTGTTCCCTTCAGTGTTTTGATTCTGAACTTAGTTTCTTGACTCAGTGCCAGGCCGATGCCTCAGGGTCCGGCCTCCGAGTGAGGCCTCTGGGGGTGCAGTGCGGGCCTGGGTGCTCAGGGGGCTCAGCGGGACCTCCAGGTCACCTGTCTTCCCACACGCCCCCCTTGCAGCCCAGCCCCACAGAGCAGGCTGGGCGACTGGGGGTCCCTCACGTCCCCGGGGTCCGGTGGCCGCAGCCACATCACCGCCCGCTCTCCTGAGTCTGGCGAGCTCCCCCTCATTGTGATTCCCTCTTCTTTGTTTTGCTCTTTGTCTTTGCTTACACTGCTTGATGCTCTTTTTTAAGGAAAGGCGCAGACAGGCATCAAAGTGAGCAGGCGGGCAGGCAGAGAGGAGGACGAAGCATCATTATTTTTATTTCGATGTTCACACTAGTTGCTCCCGGCCCGGGACGCGGACCCAGGGCGTGTGGCCGCTCCTTCGCGGGGGACGAGCCGCCTCTAGCAAGGGGCGCTGCTGTGCGCTGGGTGACAGACACGAGCTGCCGGAAGCCACCTGCCCGCGCCTCCGCGCTCAGCCCTGGCGGCCACGCGAGGCCCCAGGGGAAGGAAGTGCGGGCTGGATCCCCCGCGCAGCACGAAGACGCAGACACAGCTCATCACCCACAGCCCCCTCGGGAGCCGCCGTCCCAGCGCAAGCACCGGCTTCTGCTCTGAAGGCCGAAGGCCATGCTTCCATGGACTCGATACTGGAGAACAGTTTCCTCGATGCTGTGTCCAGTTTTACAGCAGTTTTCACTGGACGGGGCCTTTGGAACCAGCTATTTTTCGGGCCAGAAGCCGAAGGCCCACCGTCCACTCTTTCGCTCAGTGCCGGGGGTCGCTGTCCCAGCCTTTGCCGCCACCTCCCTGCTGACGCTGACATTTGCTTTGCAGCGAGGTCGCTGCCCCTCACGCATGAGCCCTGGAAGCTGGCGGTGCCGTGGACAGGACGCGGCCGTCCAGCCCCGGTCGTTGGACCGCAAGGCCTTCACCCAACCCACCTGCGGCCCGGCTTCCGATCCGGGGGCGGGGCGGCAAAAATACCGCGAATGTGAGGCTGGCGCTGATCGCAACGATGCCTGCTGCCCTGTGCCGGGCGTTTCCAGGGTTTTGAACCCGAAGGCTCGTGCGCGGACGGACGGACAGACAAGATGTGTGTAGAGCAGCCCGGGAGGAAAACTGGATTCCGGCCTCAGGCGGGCCGACTGCTGGTGACCTCCAGCAGCCTCAGGGCACGTGCCCTTCTTGGTGGAGACTCCCGCCTGCAGTCAGCGCGCAGCTAGGAGGGCGTCGGGCGGGGGGCGCCAGGTGGGCGGGGCACTGGGAGGGCAGGGCGTCGGGTGGGGCGGGGCGGTGGGGCGGGGCGTCGCGAGGGGCTCGCGGCGTCAGGGTGGGCGGGGCGGCTGGGCGACTGGCTCCTCGTGGGGTTGGCCGGGGTCCATGCCTTTACCTGAACACTTTGCACGTGACTGCTGACTGTGGAATTAGACCCAGGAAGACACTCTCCGATATCTGTAGCTGCTTAAGTGTTTCATCCCAAATTTGAAGCCAGGAATTGCTGTTTGAGATCGGGACTTCAGCACGAATGGCCCCTGGGTCTGTGCACTTGATTTCTCTGTGCTCGGCACACGAGAGTAGCAGCTTTCCTCGTCTGCGCCGTGGGGCAGCCCTACCGCTCCCGGGAGGACAGGTGGGGCCATGCGCGGTGGTGACTGCATCTCCGGGCTCAGCACGTGCGTCCTCCTGCTGCGTCCACGCAGGCGGGAAGCCCTGCCACTGCAGCCCTCGGGGACGCACGTCGCTGGACTGCTCTTCTGTGTGCGTCTCCAACACCGAGCCAGCAGGACCGGCCACCAGCTGCTGTCAGGGCTTCTGTGGTGCGGCAGGCATGTGGCTTGGGTGCACGGAACTGCAGGGGTGGGGGCAGACTTAGAGGGGCCGGGGTGCAGGCCGGGAAGACCCCCGTGCTCCCCTCCTCTGCGTCCCGACCCAGCCGGGCCTTTCAGCCACACCTCCGTCTGACAGCATCCGTATTCACAGGAGCCCCCTCCACGGTTGTCCTCTCGTGGACACACGTCCTGCTTGCCCTGCCAGGGGCACCGACTCGGGGGCAGCACCGTGGGTGTCATTTGGGCTGACCCAGGCATCGGGGGCAGCAGTGTCTGCCCTGGCAATTCTGCGGGGCACTCTGGGCAGTTTGTAAGCTTTGCTCACACGTTCTGTGAGCTTCCCAGGCCCTACTGAATCTGACAGACCACACCCACAGCTCACTGTCTCCCGCTTCCCGAGACAGCCTTGGAGACGCACGGGGCCGATGGACAGGCAGAAAGTGCCAGGATCTGTGCCCACGCGTGGAGCCTGTGCGACCTGCCCCCCAGCCACTGGTCTCAGGCTGGCAGAGAGAGGCTTCAGGGTGTAAACTGAAGGCCGAGAGCTCAGGCCCTGGTCACTCCAGCGGCAGCAGACTCCCGAGCGGCCGTCCCCAGCAGGCTGGGCTGCACTCACACTGTTTCCCCTGGACTCGCATGGTGGTGGGCGTCTGTGGAAGGACACCTAGGACACCGCATCTCAGCTGGGCCAGCCGTGAATTCAGCTGGGGGAGCAGCGGGAGCCCCGTGGCTCCCACCACCTTCCCATCCAGAGCCTGGCCCTTCGGGGCCAGAGAAGCTGGACTTAAGCTCTCAGCCCTCCTGCCCCTCATGGCCCTGAAGAAGAAGGCATTCTCCACCTGATTTTCCTCCTTCCCCGACCAGCAGCCTTTCTTGGTGAGGAGCAGCTTTGGGCGCCATCCGGGTTAGCCCCCAGGCTCCCTGAGAGCTGCGTCTTTGACCCGTGCCCACCGGAGCCTCCGGCGCGGGGAGGCATGCTGGGGGACGGCTTACAGACGTACCTGGTGGAAACCTGCACACGGGGCGTCTTTCCAAACAGGACGCCTCCCTCCTGCTCTTCTGCCAGTTCTACCACCACGCCGCGAAGCTGTCCCCTCGGGCCCCTGTGCCCCGTCAGGGCCACTGCTCTCCTCCAGGGACGGAGGCTCCGCGCTGCAGATGCCCCTCCCAGGCCACCAGATGGAACAAGATGAGCAGCTCCCCCACGAGAACTGCGGTTCCAGAAACAAGCGACTGCCTCGCACAGAAAACTGTTCTATTTTAGAGTTCAGTCACACGGCCGCCTCTCCCCCATGCTGCTAAAGAAATGATCACCACTTAGTGACTGAAAAAATGTGCTGACGTGCTTCTGTTCTTGGTCAGAAAAAGAAAGCAGAGAAAGAGAAAACACAAGTGTGGTTTTACCTGCGCTCACAGGAAAGCTGGACACTGTGTTTCTCCCGGTCAGCACGGCTTCTGGGCCCGCTGCTGTGGCCAGGCGGTGGCCTCGGAGGCTGGCTGGCCCGCCCGGGTGCTGGAGCGCGTGGAAAACGTGCCTGAGCACCCGCAGAGGTGCGGAGACTGCAGATGGGCGCCCGCCCCAGGACCCCCAAGCTGACAGCAGAGAGAGGGGCCTCGGCTGGGAGCCCCATCTTCCCTGCTGTCCCGCCAACCACTCTTGTTCCTGCCCCCACACCCGGAGGACAGCAGAGCGGCCACCAGCCCGTGGGCTCTGTGGGAGAGGCCCCTCCGGGGAGGCCCTCTGCGCCCTCGTGGGCGTCGGTTGGGTTAGCACCTCCTGCCGAGTGTGGTCCACAGATGCCCCTCAGGGTAAAGGCCGCCCTGACGGTCATCACAGCCTTGCAAGGGCCAATGCTGACGTCACTCGGCCTGACGCCAATCAGGACAGTCACCGGCCACCTGCAGGGAGCATTTCTCAGGACAGGAGCGGAAGAGAAATGGCAGCAAGTCCCGCGAGAGAGCAGGCAGTCCAGAGAAGGGGCCCAGACGGCTGCCAGGGCTGTGTCCGTCCACGGGCCGCACCCTGGCTGCTGCAGAGGAGGCTGTCCCTCCTTCTTTCCCGGCCAGCCGGCTCAGGCCAGCACATCAGCACAGCGACTGGCCAGCCTGGACCGAGCCCCGGGGCTTCACTCTCATTCCTTTTTGGCAGGACGCAACCTGCTGCCTCTAAGAAAAGCATCTCTCAGCGAGCCCAAGCTGTCAGGGCGTCGGCGCACCCCGCTGGACGGCGGCGCAGTGGGCAAAGCGGCCTGACTGGAAGTGCATGGAGCCTGCGTCCTTCCAGAACCTTGCAGAGCTCCCACAGACAGCGTGAGAGGAAGAGGGTTGTGTTTCTGAGCGGACGAGAAGCGCGGGTGTGCGGCGCGAGCAGATGTGCTCAGGGCCCCTGCCTCGCATACTGCCCGCTCCCCGGCTGGCGGAGGCTGCAGCCACCGAGTGTTCTCGTCACCGCTCAGAGTCAGGGTTTGGGGGTGAAAGCTGCTCGGCGAGGAGCTCGTCTGTGGTCACAGAGACCAGCGCAGAGAGCAGCCTGACTGCCCTCACATCCCTCCCCTGCTGTGGGCGTGTGCACGCGTGTGCCTGTGTGTGTGCCCTCAGTGCTCTGGGCTGCAGTGCACGTGCGCCGGTCGCGACTTGGGGAAGGCTTCTCAACCGCGTCGCTTCCGCGTCCTCCCCCGTCAGACGGAAGTCACAACAGCACCTACCTCTAGGGCTGCTGCGGGGTAAAGTGTGTTAATATATGTAAAGCATTTTGAAAGTGCTCAAGAAGCAGTGTTGACGTTTGGCGAAGTTCTTGACTGGCCGCCAACCAAGTTCCCCAAACTGTGAGCAGCCTCTGTGTCCAATGTCCACTCAAGTCCAGAATAAGGTACTTCATGGCCCTAAGGGTTCATCAGGGAAAAAACTCAACTAAGTGACAATCTCAGGAATATTAGTGAGAAAGATGTTAACAGTGGGCAGCGGACGGGGAGATGGCCCCGTCCGCCAGGCTCGGGTCACTAACTGCCTCGGCACAAGGCTGCTGGGAAAGAACGCTTTCCCTGCCCTGCGAGACCAGAGCCGATGCCGCGTGGGAAGCCTGACAAGCTTGGCCCTTACAGTCTCCCTGGTCTTACCTCCTTCACCTCAAAACATGAGACCTGCTCCCCTAAGAACGGCTACAGTATCCGCACACCCAGCATGGTCGGTCCCAACCGCCGGTCTACGCCTGTGGACGAGGGAAAACTGAACAGGCTGTCGTGTGTTTGTGGTTTTGTTACTTGTGGCAAATAACGTATTGACAAAGCAGGCATCGGGGCACCTGTGAAAACAGACAAATATTTAAAAAGGCAAAGAAAGGGAGAACAGAGGAGCATGGGGACTCTGCGGAGTCAGTACTTGCCCAGTGACTCCTCCTTGCAACGCCACTGCGGCGTCAAGAAACTACGGGCAGGGCAGGGCCGGCCGTGTTCTCAGCGCAGACAACTCGGAGCAAACCCGAGTGCTGCGTCTTCTTGACCTGCTCCCTCGGGAGCCAAAATAATGAAAGGACTTGAAAGTAGATGGATAGGTACAAAAACGCTAATAAAGAAACAGCAAATCTGAGAATGCACACGTGTACTTAAAATGAGAAGGCACCATGGAAACAGAACGGTGTAAAGCCTAGAGAAGGAGAGAGAATTGCTAAGAGAGGGTCTTCATCAGAGAGTCTAGAAAATTAAGGTGAGATCTCACAGAATACAGAGCAAACAGGAAAAAAATATGCATCAAAAATGAGGAGAATTTAAATTTAGGAAGAGACTGCAGAAAATGGAGAAGAGAACACTGCTAAAGCAGCAATAAAAAATATTTAGTCGAAAAAGAACAGAGACAAGCAGCTGTCTCTCCTGTCCCTTCATAATTTCTAAAATGTAGAGACATGGTGACGCATATACTTGTAAGTAGTCTGAATCGTAAACATATTTAAATCTTTTGAAAATCATTTGACCCTTTAAATTAAAAAGTTACTTCCCTTTTCCCAGAAATCTCAGGTGTAGAAGTTTGTCTGAAAGGCATAATTCCACAACAAAAAAGTTACATATGCAAAGATACTCTCTGAAATACTAATTGAAATACTAAAAAGCTAGAAATAACTTTAAATATTTTATAATAAAAGGGAACGAAACAATGAAAGAAATGAATGTGGTTGGTCGGCAGGGGCGCGGTTACAGAAATGTACTTAGCTCCCACCTGTTTGCCTGTAAAATCAGCACAATTTCTTATTTATCTATTTTTGCACATTAAAATAAACTCAGCGTCCCTGTCCTCAGACACGTCACACACCCCGCCCTGCCCCTCCCCACCAAGAGTCCTCCCCGTCATCTGGGGGCTGCACCACCTCTGTCCCCCCACATTCCACTGGTCACCTCAGTTCTGCTGCAAGTGTCCCAGGGTTGGTGTGTTTCATCTGTTCCTTCGTTTTGTCTATTTGTGTCCCACCTGTGAGTGAGGCCGTCTGCTCTGTCTTCTTTTCACTCGTCCCACCAAGCATCATCCCTGTGGATCCCTCCATGTGGATTCACACACAGGTGTCATCTCTTCTAGGGGCTGAAAACCAGCACATGTTAAAGGGTGACAGCAGTGCTGCTCAAGGCGGCAGCAAACGTCTCCCGCTCTGCTGGTGCGTGAGGCCTCCACACGCGGGGCTGAACGGCGGGAGCAAGTGTGCTCATTGCCAGGACAGCTCTGCCTCCGGGTGTGTGACATCAGGCACAATCCAGGGGCCGTGCGAGCGCACAGGTGAAGTTGGGCTAAGTGACGTTGCGGCAGAAAACGGGAATGACGCACGTGCGGCAGCTGTGGGGGCTGCGGGCCTGGGGCCTCGGCCGTGCTGTCCCCGTCACTAAGGAAGCGTGTGTCCCTGCGGTCCACCTGGGTGCGTAGCGCCATGCACAGGTGAAAATATTCACGTCGGACACACCTGGAGCCACACACGTGGATTGTGGGAGCTGCAACTACAGCGTCCTAGAAGGTTCCAGGAGTTCTCTCACTTTCAGAACGTGTAAAATCGTACTTACAGTGCGTTGCCACTTCAGACAGAAAAGTGCAGACACAGTCGTTTGAGGGCCCCAGACAACGAAACTCCCCCGCCGGCCTCCCACCCCGGGGCAGAGGGCGCGTCTGGGGCAGAACCGGCTGCGACGCCGCCACGAGGCTGTCAGCTCCGGGCGTCCAGTACCAGCCAGGGAGCCGCGCTCCTGTTCTGGGAGGCTTCCCTGGAGCGGAACCGCGTTTGGGCGGCGGCCTGTGCAGCTGCAGCTCCTGCCCGCTGCAGGCTGTTAGGACTGGTTTCCCTTGGGTGTGCCCGAGGCCGGCGCAGACTTGAAGTGAGACCCTTCGCTAAGCTTCGCTGGAGCTTTTGTGACCGACATGAGTATGGAGTCACCCAGCTTAGGTTTTCCAGCCTGATGTGAACCCTGAACAACTGCCTGCTGATCAATCCCAACTCACGTCTCCGTCACACACCCTCCACACGCCCCGGCCCTTGGTGTCTGTGCCCACGCTGTGCAGACTGGACGCAGCTGCCACGTTCTCATAGACTGAAGCGCGTCTGGCCCCAAAATGTTGACCCTCGGCAGCACCTCGCACTGTGACCATGTGTGGAGACGGGCGCCCATGCAGGTTGGCTCAGGCGACGCGTGGGCTCCCCGCCGCCAGTCCCAGCGCGACGCACGGAACTTTCCCCACAGACCAGCACGGTCGGGAATCAGCACGGTTCCCGCTGTCTGCCCGTGGCCGGGCTTGTGTCTCAGACCACGTGCGCGATGGACCCATGTCTGGCTACCTCCTGAGCTTCCGCCCACTGGCTGTAAGTTCCAGGCGCCCACAAACCCTGCAGGGTTCACTAATTTATTAGAGCCTTTCACAAAACGCAGGAACCCATTTACTCCCCAGAGCACAGATTATTACCAAGATTATGATTCAGGGACGGTCAGATGGACAAGATGCCGAGGGCAAGGTGTGGGGGAAAATGGGGTTCCGTCCCCCACATATCCACCAACCCGGAGACTCTCCACAGCCCCCTTCTCTGTTTGCCCGGAGGGAGGCCACTCGCACAGGCCGCTGACTGAGCCGCTGGCCACTGGCCGTTAAACTCAGTCTGCAGCCTGTCTCCCAGGAGGGCTGAGGGTGGGACCGGACGTGCCCCCTTCCTGTCACGGTGGCTCAGCAGGCAGCTGGCTCCCATCCTGAGGTCCCAGAAGTCAGCTCATGAACTTAACAGGGACACCTGTGACTCTCACGCAGGAAATCGCGAGGCTCTTGGGAAGCTGTGAGCAGCAACTGTGAGTGAAGACCAAATGCAGATGAGATACGCAGTTGGGTCGTCTCAAAGAGCAAACGTGTATTTCTCATACGTCACAATATTGCAGCACGAGGCCCACAGGAGGGGTGTCTGGGGCTTCGTCTGCACAAGGGAGACGCCACACCACTCGGTGTGGAGGTGGCGGCGCCGGCCGGGGAGGAGGCCTGGACCCACTCAGCCGACACCCCGTGCCCGCGGCAGACATCTCTGCGGCTCCCACAGGTCCTACAGCAGTGAGCTCGGCGGAAGCGCAGGCGGGACAGGCCGTTGACGGAGACCAACGCCATTCCTGGGGTCAGAGGTAAGCACTCACAGTCGGCCCTTCACTCTTACAACAAACCGAGAACAAAAGAACCAACGAAAATTTCTATTCTTGGGATAATCTCAAGGTGGTGACCGGCGGTGGGGCTCGCCCCACGTTCTGAGGCCTGGGCTGTGCGGGAAGCGGGGAACGTGGCAGGGAGAGTGACACTGTCCTTTGCAAACGTGAAGACTCCAACATAAAACCCGCAAAGAAACCACAGATACATTTTTAAGTAATTGAAGACTTTGCCATTTGGGGGGATTAAAGAAAGCAATACGCCAAAGTCAATTGCCTTTCTAACACCAGGAAGATGCAATAAGCGCAGTTTTTAAAACACGGTTTTGCGCGGAAAGCCGTGGACGACAGGCGCCTGCGCAGTGGGGGGCGGTCCTGGGGGGACGGACGGGTGGGCGCGCGGTGTCCCGGGCGGGTCCGTGCTGGGTTCCTTTGTTTTCTTGCTGCAACTATGCAGCTGAAGCTTTTTAAATTCTCTGCGGAGGACTGGCTTTGCAATCGTGCTGCACGGAGAAGCAGCATGCGGTCTTGCTCTCCGAACTGACACTGCTGAGGGCCTGCTCGGAGGGCGAGGGGAAGCGGAGCGTCGAGGCGGCTGTCTGCTTGCTCTGCTCCAAAGCGGCCCCGGACGTTCGGCCAGGAAACAGTCATGTCCGCACGAGGGACTGATGGACTACATGGATGACCAAGAGGCCCCTGGCGGCGACCAGGACGACGTCCTCGGGTCGGAGCGGCCGACTCTGGGCAGTTCGGCGGCTTCAGGAGCTGAAGCGTCTGGCTCCCCGCCGTCCCGGGTGAAGTGCGCACGCAGCCTGCTGCGGTTCTCGGGCCTCGGCAGGGCGGCCTGTAGGAGAGCGCTCCGGACAGCAGCAGAACGCAGGGACAGACCTGTGTCCAGGCTGCCCGGCAGACCACGTGCGACCCTGAGGACCCCCAGCGGCTTCCCGCCCACTCTGCGGAGCCCAGCTCTGGTCCCTGCGCTGTGCCCTGCGTGTCCGGGCGTGGCCGCGGGCCCCGCCCCCTGCCCCTGGCCACGCGCGCCCCGCCCCCTGACCGCGGGCCCCGCCCCCTGCCCCTGGCCACGCGCGCCCCGCCCCCTGACCGCGGGCCCCGCCCCCTAACAGCGCGCCCCGCCCTCTGGTCATACGGGCCCCGCCCGCCAGGCCACGAGCCACGCCCCCTCCCACGCCCCCTGGCCACGCCCCTGGCCGCGCGCCGCCGCAGACCCGCCACCCCGCAGCCCTTGCTGCCCCGGACGCGGCGTCCCGCTCCTTTCTGGAAGGACCCGGCCCCGCTGCCGCCCGGGCTGCCCCTGCCGGCCTTCCGGTTTCAGCTACCCTGTCCGCACCGAGGACTGTGGCCGCACCCGCGTGTGCTGACCCCCCGAGCGCGGCCCTGCACGGGTTTCACCCGCAGGGCTGCCTGCACCGCAGTGAAGCCTGTGGGCGCGAATCATCTTGGGGGTCGCGACAAGCATCATTTTAAGAAGCGCTGAAGAATGGACATGAAGTCGCCGCCGTGGAAAGGGAGGAGCTGCCGTTGCCCGTGAGCCTGAGATGGACCCTCAGAGTCCAGTGTGGGGGGGCCCCCAAACAGGGCCCAGACGCGGCTGTGCTTCAGGGGCCTGTGTGAGCCCCAGCCAGGGGGCCGGCGCCCAGAGAAGAGCCGGGGGTGGACATGGAGGCGCAGGCCTGCAGGGCGGGGCTGCCCAGCGGCCTAGGACGTATGCAGGGTCAGGGCCGTCTGACGCTGGGTCCCTGGTGATGAGATGCGTGAGTGCGGGTCGCGTCCAGGTCTGGCCGCTCCTTCCCACGCGCCCTGAGCACCATCCCAGCACAGCCGAGGGCGTGTCCTGCCCCGCAGAGTCCTGTCCCGGCTGCAGCCACCACGTGCATGCTGACCGTGTTCCAGAGGTGAGTCTACATGTGTCCCCAGGGCGCCTCGGACGACGCTCTCCTATCCCAGCTGCTGGAGTCTTCTGTCCCCACACACGGCCCCTGAGCGACTGCGAACACCACCCTGGCATAAGTCACCCTCCCAGATACATGAGGGGCAGCGCCTGCCCGACTCCTGGCACAGCCAACGCCGCTTTGGAAAAGGAGGCGGTTGTGACTTCATGCTTTGGCAAAAGACAGCAGATGGGCAGGGAGCCAGCAGAGCAGGAGCAGGAGCTGCGCCCTCCCAGGCCTCTGGGTGGCCCTCTGAGAGGGTCAGTCATCACCCCAAGCTTCACCAGGGTCTCTCTTCTCCCAGTGCTTCCTGCCAGGTAGGGGTCCTGGCTGCTGGACTTGCTACCTGATGGGAAGAGCATCTCCACAGCCCAAACGGGCCTCCTACTGACCCTGGGAGAATAAAGCTCCTGCAAATGGCACCTCCCAAGACAGGGATCTCCAGACTGGAGAGATGTTTGTTCTGCGCCATGAGGCGGGGCCGCAGGCCCAGCACCCTCAGAGGCCCCAGCGCCCACACAGGCTCCTGCACCCGCACAGGCCCTGCACCCGCACAGTCCCAGCGTCCGCACAGCCCCAGCGTCTGCACAGCCCTGCACCCGTACAGGCCCCTCCCTGCGCACGGGTCTCCAGACTTGCCTGGAATATTTGAAGACCTGGCAGAGATGGAGGATTGAGTCTATACTGGATCAGGAAGGGATTTTTCAGGGTCTTCAATGTGTGATTAATCTTTACAACAGCCCTGGGATGGCCATTTGCATGTAAGTCCTAGAGGGACCTGAGGTCACCAAGCGCATGAAGGTTTCCAACAGTGCACCTGCAGGTGGGTCCTGTGGTTTGCCGTCTTTCTCACGTTGCAGCTGAAAACGACATTGCCGTTGGTCCCGAGACAGAGAAGACTAAGGAGGTGTCTGGACATGCTTGTACAATGGACAGACCCTTAGGAGCATCCCAGAGCAGTGAGGGAGAGCCATGGCCACCGAAGCCTCCCGTGGTCAGTGCTGACCTCTGAGGTGGTCATTTTCATTCGACTCCAGGAGCTGGCCACTGGGGAGGTGGAGGCTCTGGCCCCCGACGGAGGCTCTGCAGAGCCGGCTCCTTGGCCCGGCCACGTGCGGGTGGCGTGGGCACCGTGCTGCTGGCCGAGGTCCGCGGCGCCCTCCACGCAGCTCCCCGTCTGAATGAGCTGACTCTGTTTCTCCTTTGTGGAGTTCGCTGATGTACCTGACCTCCAGTGCAGGCTCGGCTTCTGTGGTGCTTTTGTCACGCTTCGTTTTCTGGATTTCCAGAGTTTCAGGATTTGGTTTGTCAAAGACCTTAAAGGAGCTGAGAAAAGCAGGAGAACCTGAGAAGCCGTTTCTCACTCACTTCAGGGCAGAGGACTTGCAAAGAAACGAGAGTGGCTGGATATTCCCAGTCGGGTCTTGTTTCTGAACAGCGTAAGTCAGGAATTCAGCAGCATACTGACCACTCTGTTCGCCCCTGTTGTATCGCTGACCAGCAGGTAGAAAGCCCAGCTTGGGCATCTGAATTGAGCTTCCTGCTCCGGAGGTGTGAGCCCGGAGACATGAGACACAGAGCTCTCCCGACTCAGCTGAGGTCCTGGAGCCAGTGAGGAGAGCCCAGCAGGCCTAACAGACTCCAGAGACCTTGAGAGGGACGGGAGGGGGAGGGGAGGGGACAGGGCAGGGGGACAGGGCAGGGG
>RJWH01004942.1:0-90683 GCA_004363575.1 Solenodon paradoxus | reverse complement strand
AAAATGCATTTTCCTCTTTCAAGATGAAGTTGGGATTTTAATTCAAGCCACTCTTTGATGGTATTGAGAAACGTGACCACCATGAAGGATGATGCAAGGCACAACACAACTTGTGGGGGAAAAAGGCCTGCTCGCTGCTTCCAGCAGCCTTGAAGACAGCCATAAAAACCGCCGAACTAGCAAAGTCATGAAAACATGCTGTGTTGCCAGCAGACAAAGAACTTCCTGCGCGTGAAACCCCCTCCCCAAATTTACATGCCTCTCTTCCCAAGTTTGTTCTAGCCTATACAAGTGTGTCCTAACCGGAAGCCTGTGCTTGGCCTTTGTGAGACGGAACCCTGCTGAGTCTGCGCATAATAAATCTGCCTAAAATACTTCCAAAGAGTGCCCACTTGGTTTATCCCAGAGAGCCATAACAAACTAACTTCCAGAGTAATCTGGGCTCAGTCTCTCTCCATCCTGAGATTCCAATTTCACTTCTGAAAAGGAGAATGTTGGATTCTAGAAAGGAACAGGGGCCATTAGGTGCTGACATTCTCAACCTCCCTTTGTACACTCTATTATTTTGGGAACAGGTGTTCAACGCCCTGGAGAGAAATCACAGCCGAGAAGCATTATGACACCATGACAGAATCATGGGCAACTAACAGATAACATTTAATGAGCACTCACTGTGGGCCAAGACTCTCTTGGACAATGTTTTTAATAATCAGGC
The DNA here is from genome assembly GCA_004363575.1 of Solenodon paradoxus. Classification (NCBI taxonomy): domain Eukaryota; kingdom Metazoa; phylum Chordata; class Mammalia; order Eulipotyphla; family Solenodontidae; genus Solenodon; species Solenodon paradoxus. The sequence goes on along the minus strand of RJWH01004942.1, from coordinate 89,968 downwards.
GACTGCTGGTGCATCCAGCCTAAGGTAGAGTATGATACGGAGTGAATTCCTTTGGGATAAAGTCCCCAAAGAAACTCTTTGTTGGTGAAAATATTGAGATTTCTCCAGTGATTGTAGTTCTAAACTCCATTATAGAGCAGGAGCTTTTGTTTCCATTGTTGCCAAACTCTGCCATTCCCTCAACTCCCTTGAGTACGTCCAGAACCTACGCTACCATGAACCCCCATCTTCACTGTCATGACTGCTAGAAAGTGAAAAATGCCCCATTTGTGAAACTCTGACAAAGAAACTTGCAGAAAACCACCAATCCAATCTATATTTTAAAAGAATACGTGAGTTATCTTTATTTTTTTAAAGGAAAGGTACAGGAAGGAATGAAGGCAAGTTAAGCAGGCAGGCAGAGAGAGGAGAAAGAAATATTTTATTGCTTTTTATTTCGTTTTTCACATTGGTCATTGTCCCCAGACCCAGGTCTTGAACCGGGGACCTTGGGATGCAGTGGAACTACTCCCAGGGTGTACTAAACCTCTAGGCCACCAGGGCATACCTGGGGATTCCAAAGAATGTCATCTGAAAACTGGAAAATACTAGTTTTAGTGCTAACTAGTAAGAGTAACTGCATTGAATGAGAACAAAATATTCTAAGTATTGGAACCTAAGTTTCTTCATCTAGAAACTGGAAAGGCTATATTGGATAGTCTTTAATGTTCTTTTTGGCTCGACCGTTCAACGATTGTCAAGCAGTGCTTTTTTCCTGTTCTCCATGTGTCATAGATACTTCTGAGGCTCTCAGGAATTAGCCCTTTCAATTTAAAAAAACAGCTTTTAATATTCATTTAGAAGACAAAAACTTTTTAATTAATCGAAATATTCAGTGTACTATTTTGACATCTACAAAGATGGACATAATTTTAAATGCATTTATTTTATGTTTGACTGTTTTATAAAGCATTGCAAAGCTTGTGTTCATGTGGGAAATGAAAGACACGAGCACGCATTAATGAGCAACATATCAACGTGTCGGGAGACTCTTCAATTAATCTGTTTTTCAGACTGTTCTCTCAGGTTTTATACTATTAAAAACCTGCCATCTTTCTTTTGACAAGACACCTTTCTCACACTTCACTAATAAATCAACAAAGCATTCCACCTTGACTAAAAGAGAGTAATTCACATAATTTAAGCAAACTTTCCACATGGGTGTAGACTGAGTGATAAAGCTTGACCTAATCTCATGAAGGAGCCGAGTGAAGGGTGACATTTTATTTTGTGCCAATAGAGAGGCATTTTGATGTATCTCCACAGGGAGCTTCCTACAAGACGGGAACAAGAAATGTAGCCAGGTGTCTGCTGAGCTCTCTTTACAGGGCTATGAGAAAACCACAGCCTGTATTTTGCGGTATAATCTAAATTTCAAATATATTTTCCCTGGGTTTCCAAAATTTATCAAAATTGTTTAAATGTTCTAATAGTTCAGTATTCAAATGATTTCTACCAGCATTTGTCTTATTCTCGAGAGTAAAACATAGATCTTTTGCGTCACCACTGTTTGGTTCTACCAGAGCTGGAAGCGAATTCAGATGTGGTCTCTACTAGCAAGAGCACGCTCTATTCTATCAGTAGATCATAACTGGTGTGGGGACAACATAGCTTAAAATCTAGGGCAGTATGCAAATGTGTCAGTGGAAAACTAACTGACAAAACCTGAGACTTCTAAGAGCCAGGATCCCAAAGACGAAGGACCCTCATCTTAGCAACTTGAGTCTAGGACACACCCTTAGATACTCATGCTGTTTTCACTCCAGGTAACCTGGACACGCCCATGAAGTAAGAGGTCCCCACCACTCATATATATTCAAGAATCCAGTTTGCCTGAGTGAGAGGCAGGCAGCACAGGTCATACACACATGTGTTCGTTCCCTTGATGGAACTTTCCTGGCCCGCAGGGAGTTTAAACTCACTATTACTGCGTTCAATAAACTTGCTGTGTGATCCTGACCACACGGCTCTCTCCAGGAATTCTTTCTGGATGGATCCAGCATCTCATCAGTGAGTCTCAGCTCACCCTCACCCACATCAATAACCATGCTCATTGTCCAAAGAATGATGTAAAATTTTCTCTTCCCTTCTGGTTACATTGCACTCAACATGGAAACACTTTCAATGAATATAAGAAGTGTTCCTTCCTCCATGATTTGTCTCTATCCTCTCGCCTTCTCCCCTGAATCCCAGCCCAGTAGGGCCCTAACCAGGAGGTCTTTGTTCCAGTTTCTTCATGAGCAATTTGGGTCCTTTTAAACCACTCTAGGATCAGTTTAGGAATTAAAAAAAAATTATAACTAATACTACCTGCTGAGCATATTCCAGCTACTTTACATTTACATCTGGCCTCACAGCATCCCTCTGGGTTAAGTGTAATTATTATCTCCCTCATCGTCTAGTTTAAAAATAACTAAAGCCCACAGAAACTTGACAACTTGCCCAACTTACACAGCTAGTCAGGCTCTTAACCACTGAACAGCCTTCACGACAGGATTAGAGCAGGACAATATAAACATACTGTGTGCAAATAGTGACTGTGTCTCCTAATCTAATTGTGCGCTGTTATTACACTTAAAACTCTTTCTCACTCAAAAGGGGGAAAGACAGGAACAAAGGGGTCAACAAGACACCAAATTCTGTCCTAACACATTCACACACTTTATATTTTAATTTTGCAAAATGCGATCAGTCCAGAGGCGCCCTCCTCTTGCCATCCAGGACCATCACCGCATGGGTGCAAGTGGCTTAACTGATTCACAGGAGACTGGCTGAAACCTGGAGGAGGGTGGGATTCTATAAAGCACTGGCTACAATCCGACAGAGTGAGAAAAAGCAGATTTGGGGTTTCTCTGGTTACCACACTTAACATCTCTAAGAGGAAAGTTATAAATAATACCATCTTTCCAGAGTAATGATAAACATGCAGATTGCTTTAAAGAACCAATTTAAACTCAGGAAAAATCAGAACAACAAAACAGCAAGACCTTAATTTTCTAAGACCTGTTTTCATATGTTCCAAATAATCAAACACGGGAGAAAGTTAATGCAGAAAAACATTGTTTTTATACCAAATTGAAGACTTCAAAATCATAAATCAGAACAGATAAAAGATAAATGATCAAATCTGAGTATAGACTGCCATCTATTATTGTATCTCCCCTCCTTTTTAATCATATGTACCTCACAATGGAAACGATACAGAGAAAATTTGAAGTTTCAGAATATATGAAACTGCAAGTATTTGAATTTCCACCTCTTTCCTCTCTAATCTGAATAAACAGAATATTGTTTCTGCTGATTCCCACTACTAGGCAGAAAAAGACTTAATAATGCAGAGCTCTCCTATTTTTTAAATGACATTTTAAATCAGATTTTATTGAAAGCTTAATTTTCCCCCAGAATCCGTTAATACATAGAACACAGAAAAGAAAGAATCCATAAAATCTTACCATATTCTTTATTCAGAAAAAAGAAAAAAAATGTACTTTGGGGAGAAACAATATTTTATAGGTGCATAACCTAGGTCTATGTAATGCATGAATTCCATTGGCATTTTTCTATTAAGACTGTGTTTCTCTTCAAAAAAAAGAATAGCAGTGTGCCCTGGTGGCTTGGTGGTTGAGTCTGCCACCTCCAGGCAGTGTAGTCCACATATATCCCAAGAACCTCGGGGGGCGGGAGGGGGGTAAACAGCCAAGATGAACAACTGAATAAAATACCTCTTTCTCCATTTTCTTTCTACCCGCCTACTTGCCTTCATAACTGCCTGCGCCCTTCCTGAAAATAAAAATACCCTGGTATGAAAAAACGGAATTCCTTTGAGGACAAAACCCTCAGGCATATAAGCATATGCATCTATAGACTGTCTGTATCAGACATTTTCTAACTATAATCACTGTTCCCTGTACCTAATTATACTGGAAGCCCTGTCTACTAACCCTGTCCAACGCGAGTAACTTTTGCTTGTTGATTTTATTATTGGCATCCTGGAGTCCTTATGAGAGAAATCCCTAAAGAGGTCAGCTACTATTTATTGGAGGGGCTGAAATGATTTCTTTAGAATTGTTCTCGGGCAAAGCATGCTGGCATACCCTACTCTCCAAGCCTTCAGTTAGCACCTGCGCACAAACTGGGCTCAGCACATCTCCAGTCCTGAGTGGAGCTGAACTGTGGAGAAGAAACGGGCTGCTATAAAATATGCCATCTCAGTAGGAGCAGCCACACGTGGCACCTTCTTCCGTGCTGGAGCCCTCACATAGGTCTACTCAGTGACCCAATATCACAAAGGGGACTGTGATCTGCCGCATCTCTCACCCCCCTCGCTTCCTCCCTATCCCTTCCCTTATTATGAGCACACCTACCCCAGGCATGGTCCCCTGCTCCTTGCTTGGGAAGACATAAAAAAATAAAAAGACGATTCCTACTCTCCAGGAATTTATGATGGTACATAAATTAAGTTTTTACACTTAGAAAGACAGAAGCATTACTGTTGTTGGTCTTTTAAATCTTCTTTCTTATTTCATCCATGAAAACATAAGCTCCATAAGGATAGATATTCTATGTTGCTTTGTTCACAGCTGTCTTTATTGCCGAAAACCGTGTCTAGCGCATAGCACAGGCTCAATAAAATGGTGACAAATGAATGAGCACATTTGCATTTTCCATCTTCCAAGGAGACATGAAAGTAGTTAGATTCTCTTGAGAAAATAAGTCAAAGAATCACCTCTTCAGCCCCCAGCCACTTACCAGGGGCTCTGTGTATTGGAGGAGCTAGTCGTCAAGGGTGGGGGGAAAGTCGACAGAGGGACAAAGAAATGGCCACAGGATTTTAATGGCAGATACTATGAAATAAGCACTTGGGCCCTGTCATATGTCTGACAGAGGCATGGGTAAATACTGAAATTCCTGTTTGAGATATAGTGTATCAACTGAAACATTGCTCCCAGAAAAGAGGTTCAGAGGTCACAGTCTTTTCATGCACTGATCAAGGCTGACGTGACTTGAGATACTTAGGTAAGACAGTTTAGACTCAGGCAAACAGATCTCTGAGAAAGACTTAGTTCTTAGCAGAGTGCTATGAACATTTCTTGGGGTGACAGTGTTTTACTTATTTTTGGACCTGGAAAACTCTTCCAACATGCAAACCTGGAATAAATTGTGAACTTTCTAACTATAAATATTAACATAAATTTGTGTAACTCTGGACTGAGATACTGTCTTCCTTCCTCTAAACCCAGCTATTGTCACCAATAGACTGCAGATTGTCATTCAATGCAGTCTTTATATATGAGAGGAAAATAAGTAACATGACACTTTCAGTATTCCAAAGAGGTGGTTATTGTATCAGACGGAAGAAACGAAGCAGGGATGGATTCAGAAAATAAGGTAGAAGAGAAATGGAGGGACCTCAAGCAGATTACATATGATGAGTTACACATGAAGGAAGCCAAAGAGGACCCGATTTTGTTCAAGAATTATGGGCAATGATGGCCCCAATACTCTCCATTCTTATTGGGCATCTATTTTTCAATATGACACTTGCGACATGAAAGTTTTTCACATGTGTCTCCTATTTCTGCCCCTCATGTATCCCCATACTTCCCCTTTCAAATGCCTTTGCTAGGATTAAAGCCTTCACTTGAAATCTCTGTCAACCTTCTTTTTCCAAACCTTACCATTAAGAGCACATTCATGTATTTGGTATGTTTACAGAAGAATAGTTGAATCATTAAAGAGCTCAGAATTTGAAGAAAGAGTGTCTGAGTTCAGCTCTTAGCTCTGGTACTTGAGTGTGTGTGTGACCTGGAGCGCATCACCCAACACATGTATGGTTCATTTCCTAATCTCTAACATGGAGATAAGAAGGGTGCTGACCTCACCGTGTTGCAGAGAAGATGAAAACATCTAGAACAGCTGGGGTTGAGGATCACAGCAGTCACTCAATGTGGTCTCTTCTCTTAAAGGGTACCATGAATTATAGGGAGGCACACGCGTCAAGACGTGACTTGAATATGTATTACAGTCTGAGAGATGTGTGGAAGAACATGGTACACTGAATGAGGCAATGGGACATATGAACTGAGTCGACTTACTCAACCTGACGGCCATTCCTAAGGAATCAGAACCAGTCCTGGCTGGTGCGTCACAGAGGTTGTTCCTTAAATCAAGAGCATAAACCATGTGCCAAGGCACAGTTTGCCAGACTTCTCTATCATGATAACTTCTCTAGCACTCATCTACGTAATCAAAAGACGACACTCTGATTTTCTAGTTGCCAGAGGAATCTCACTGGAGATAGGAATTCTGAGCTAAGCTCGATTAGAACATTTCTGGATTGCTGACCTAATACCACTGAGTTACTCTCAACTCTCATCACTATTTATAACAGACTTTATTGTGTAGTCATAGTCTGGTAAAGCTTGAAATAGTGAGGTTAAACTATTTCCTTTTTTAGGTTCTTCCTTCCCTTATACCGCCACCATCTAGAGATACGTTATCCTGAGTTGTCCATTCCCATTTCTTCTTGAAAAGCTTTCTCCCTTCCCAGTAAGCTATCCGTTGAGCACATGAGTTTGGAAGCTGCCTCTCCCTAGCCACCTCCTACTTCCCTCTGTCCTCTTCAGTGCCGAAGAGCATTTATTCATTCGTTTACTTAATATTTACTGACTGGCTACTATCTGCTAGGTACTGGTCTTCATGCCAGGGATACAGCACTAAGTCAGGAAACATGCCTTCTCTGTTAGAAATTATCTAGTGAGAAATGAATCAGATAAACAAAAACAACATCAGGTAGTGAAACGTGTTATGCAGGAAAACAACGGCAAGGGGAGGACTTAGAATGATGGAAGAAATACTTGAGATAAGGCCATGGCTCTTGTTCCATGCTCCTGCCTTGGCATCAAAAGTGTCCCAAGGCCACAAAGAAGAGGTTATGTCCTAAACCAACTAAAGACAGGGGTTGTGGCACCTGAAACTATTAAGTGACTCATAACCTCTCCCAGATGACATTTTTTCTGCTCTCTTTTCAGATACTCTAAATGTCATTTTCCAGTGCTCTGTCTTCCTTTCCCCAAAGGGCGTGCCAAGTACTCCTGGTGGCCTGTGCCTCATTCTCACGTGACTCTCCATTAGCAACCTTGTTGCCCTGTCCTTCTGACATACACTTTGTCCTGGTAATTCCTTTTCCACTTACACTTCAGAGGTCATTTCCAGACTTGACCTTTGAAAATGCACAAGGAAAAAGAAAGGTTCATTTCGCAGCTCTCTAAAAGTTTGTACCAACCAACAATGAAGCCTCCAGCCATGAGGACCCCCACCCCTCGCGAAAGCATGTTAAGTCTCATCCAATTGGTTTACATTTGAAATACAGGCTTCACTCCACAGTTCCCTTCCTATTGGCTACCTTAGCTCCTCCAATAATTTTCTTAAAACTCCCTCCATTACCTGCTGTTTTGTGTTAGCGACAAAAGAATCTGTTTCGTTTCCCTGGGCTCTACAACTGGCAAACAATGCTCTCTTCTCATTCAAGTTTCAGATATTCTAGAATAGTATAGGTCTTGTGGAGCAAAATTTTATTAGAAGAGCAAAACCTTTTGTACATAAAATTACCTTATTATTAAACATTATAAGTACCAAAACTGCAATTCATAAATTCCTACAAATTATAATTACAAAAAAGCATAACTAGTAAATTGATGGCTGCCTATCAGATAGACCAATGTTACATATCAGGCAATGATATGATATTATTTCCACTACCTGATCCCCTTTCCACTTTTACTTGCTGAGGAAGATGCCTTTGTTTGATGCCTAAAACGACTCTATCAAATATGGAAATCCTGCTCGAAGAACTCAAGGATAGTATTGCTAAACTACAAAAACTAGTATAGATTACATTCAAATTCAAAAAAGTTCTCTTAACCCCCTCATACTCTAGATGAGTCCAGTGTTTCTCAAAATGTGACTCAGAATCGCTTATAATAGAATTACCCAGTGCTAATCAAATAGATGGAAATTTGAGTCTCACTTAAGACTTGCTAAAAAAGAAAACGGGGATTAGAAATCGCTATTTTTCAAGCTCCCATGACAATTCCAAATGTACAATAAGTTTTGAGGCCCAGTATGCTACTGGATAAAGTCTAAGCAATATTGTTTATCCAATCAGATCTTTTAAAATGGGACTAGTGCCTGCTTCCCTCATCTTATTTCTGCCATTCTCATACGTAAACACTTCCGTTCATCCATTCATTTAATCACTAACGAGTAATTCATTCATCACTGAACAATTATTAATTCAGTATAATAATTCATTTGCATCATTCCAGGCTCTAGGGACAAAGAGGGTCGGCAAGACAAAATGGTTCCTGATCATACTTTCTCACCTCCTTTATATAGCCCCACCTATCACTTCAACCATGGGCTCTGTCAGAGGTCTACTCAGTCTACATAATTTTCCTGAATGTCTTCGTCCCTTTGGGAAGCCATAACAAAGTGTCATAGACTGAGTGACTTAAACAACAAACATTTATTTCTCATAGTACTGGGGGCTGGGAAACCCAAGATGAAGGCACCGGAAGATTCACTATTTGCTTACATGATGAAGGGGCCAGGGATTTCTCTAGAGATTTCTTTAATAAGAAATACTAATCACAGCCATACGAACTCTACGCTCATTATCTAATCACCTCACAAAAGCCCTACTCTCAAATATCATCACACTGGGGATTAGGTTTTATTTTACTGTCGTCTTAATGCATCATTCAAAATGCAGATGCTGAATTCCCCAAAGTGATGGAACTAAGAAAAGTAGAGCCTTCAGGAGGTGCTTAGGACATGAGGCTGGAGTCCTTATGAATATAATTAATGCTTTATAAATAAAATAAGGTCCAAAGATATCCCTAGCCCACCTTCCACCATGTGAAGATGCAGTGAAAAGATACTGGCTATGAACCAGGAAGAGGGTCTTCATGCTGATCATGCAGACACGCTCTGACCTTGAACTTCCAAGTCTCCAAAATTGTGAGAAACAAATGCATGCAGTTTATAACCCACACTGTCTCTGGTATTTTAGTATAGAAACCCACACAGACTGATAAGTTTCAGGGGGTTTCAAACATTCCATCTATAGCACCAAGTGACGATCACTTTTCATGCCTTAATGCCTTCTCTGCTAATAAATATCAGTTGCATGTTTCTAGTCCACTTCTCTCCTGATTTCCAGACACGTGTAGTCATCTTCTTGCTAGACCTTACCGCTGAGATCACCTACATGCACCTTAAACTCACTATGCTGCAAACGAACTGGAAAATCTGTCCTCCCTCCCCATTACTTATTACTGCTCCAGCGTTGCCTCCTCTCATTCAGAAGTGCGTACATCATCCTGATCTCTGCCTTCACCTGCCCATCCTCCTCAGTTTTCGAAAATTACATCCTGTCAATTCCATCTCTTAACTAATTTCCAACTAGCTTAGACTAGCACACCATGACCTCTTGCTGAAATTAAAGCAACTTTGCACCACAATTCATCACTTCACTATTTTACTGATAAAAGCAATACTTGTCGTTGCAACAAGTTAAGCAATATGTAGGTTTATAAACAACTTGAAAGCCTCCTGATTGTCTCTTCTGATTTCATCCACGGGAAGCCATCGCTGTTAGCAAGCAACAGTCTAACGAGTCTTCCGAACATCAGAATTCTCCATGCTCCATTCATTCTTGATCCCAAAGCCTCAAAATGGTCTATATTGAGGTGCCAATGAGTCACCTCAGTTCCCTGCTTATCAACAACATAAACGTGAAAACCCCATAGCAAGGATTGTATTTACTTCCCCTGTAATCTAACGTAGATCTCAATCCGATGATGATTTATAATTACTGACCTTTTGCAGTGGGCGTGCTCTCGGTGTTCTACAAGTGGACACACGTGCAGACACAATTTTCATTTGTCCCCTTGGAAAGGTTAATACTATATACTGGACTCTGGACTAAATGTTTTGCATGCAATTCTTCATTTAATCTTCAAAACAATTCTTAGTGGAATATTGTTACAGCCACTTTCTATATAAGAAGGCTCAGAGAGACAAACTAATTTATCCATAACCATGAACTTAAAATGAAGACATGCCATAATTTGAACTCAGTTCTGCCTGGAACTAGAAAGTATGCACCTAAAAATAAACCTGAAATTCTAGAAAAATGTTTCATATTGGAAAGGCACAGGTAGAACCTAAATATGTCCAAGGTCAAGGTCAGTGCTTCGTCCACAAAACCTGTCAAACTGTAGATACTGATAATGGGGAACATCAGAAGGTTAGAGAGCATCTCATATATCAGTCCACCATTTGACAAAGAAATTCCTGCTTCTCTGCTAGAATTACCTACCTCCAACTACGGATGGCCTTCATTTCATTTTGATATTTGGTGTTCCAACCATTTCTTTGCTTCTCAGCATATATGGCTGAGCTCATGCCAACCTGACCATTTCTCCTGCACACTCTTTCTTTACCATAGTCACTAGTTTCTTGCTACCGACTCATGTGCATTAACTCCTAAAACATCACTATGAAAGACTTTCATTTCAAGGTAAGTGCCAACCCCTCACTATTCATCTGAAATAAGTGGATTGTCTAGAGCAGACACATGTACAAAACTGTAATATCTGATCGTCAGATGTTTAGATATTCAAATTGAATATGTATCCAAGAATACAAAGCTTGGAAGCAAGGCTGTTTTTGTTTTCAAAATCTTACATTTATGCAATAACTACTAAGTCATGCGGTGCAGAATGCACACATCAACCCTATTTGGGTACATACTACCATGCACAGAAATGCACTGATTCCAATCAAAAACTTAATTGAGTTCCAGGTGCTAATAGATTCCCAAATGAATGGCACAGAGAAATTTAAGACAGCAGAACAAAGTAGGGAAGGAAGACAAATGTGCCATAAGCAGAGAACAAAATGGTGGCAACAGACATCTGGAAAAGTTTCGTGTAGGTGTGAGTACCTGAACCAGTCCCCAAAGGACGCACAAACACTTCCCAGAAAGAAACGAGGAAGAAAGCATTTCAAGCAGCATCACCTAAGTAAATACACAGAGGTGGGAAAGAAAAGAGAACCTTCAGGGAGCGATGACTAATACAGCTTGGCTTGAGCACAGGATTCTCTAGGAAAGAAATGGAAGATAAGCCATACACAAGAGTGTCAAGTCTTCAATCATACCCAGGGGTTTCAACTGGAATTTTATGTATTGGAAATAGAGGGAGAGGTGGGATTAAAGCGTCACTAAAAAAATAAATCTGGAGTGAAAGTGAATTAGGATGACAAGAGATAGAAGGCAATTACAGAAATCCAGACAAGAGATCATTTATTCACATGAGAACAGCTCTCTCACTGGCTCGCTACAAAAGCACCTCGCTCTGTCCTTCTCTTGTCCCCAGACGCAGGAAAGACGGATCCTTTCTAAATGCTTATGGAAGGCCCCATCTGCTTCTTTTTTTCATCATCATCGTCTTTATTTTAATAAATCTCAACCTTTCTCACTGTCAGAGAGTTTGCCACAGCACTTCCACATCCACATTTTCCTTGAGGATGAGTGAGTTTTTTTACTGCCATTTGCCCTGACATGGAAATTCATGCTTTGGTCCTGAGCTGACAGGCCTGGGTTTGGTATCACACCACATTATGTGCTGCAAGGTTTCAGTCACACTGGTCTCCTTTGGTTCCTCATATAGACCAAGCTTTTCTCACCCCAAAGCCTTTGCACGTTTTCTCCTTCTGTCTGCCATGTTCTTTGCCCATTCCTTAGATGGCCACTGCCTTTCTTCCAACTGGCTTCTGTGACTCCTACCTAAAGCAGGAGGTAATACAACTGAATTTTAGTTTATTTATCACTTGGTCTTGGTCTGTCTCTGTCCACTAGGTGCTAGGTGGCATAAGGGCAGAGCTATGTCTGCTTTATTCATACCTGTAACCCCAGTATTTAGCACAGAGTAGGTATTCAATAAACAACTGTCAAATAAATGGAATGATCTACACCCATATGGCAGGCACTGCGTGGAGTACTGAAAGATAACACTGAATGAGATATTTTGATAGTCAAATAGCTAATGATCTAGAAAAGGGAGACAGACATGGAAACACATAATTGCAATGCAGGTAAGAGTGCAGTTAAGCACAGGAGATGCCTATTTAGAAAAGAAACAATGAGGGTTTGAGAGAAGTTAAAGTAGAAAATTCTATCATAGTTTTAGAGATGGAAAAAAAAAAAGGATGAATACAGGATGCCACTTTGCTTTTTGGAGGAAAGAGTTATAATAATAGCAAAGAAAAAGGCCATTGGGGGACACTTTATAGAAGCTAAACTCTAAAACTAGAGGGGCAGACAACAATAAGTGATGACTGAGTTTTGGAAGCCTGGGTAATTGCAAGGATGGCAAGTCATTATCGAAAATAAGGATATTAGGGGAAAGAAAGAGGAGAAGAAATAATAAAAAGAGGCGCTCATTCATAATTTTCACAACCTTCTCCTCAGACACAAAGTCTGTGTTTTATGCCGTGCATAGGAACTAGCTTTGCGTATTGTTCAAAAGAGAACATTTGAAGTTTCCATATGAGAAGAGCAATTTCACAAATAAGCACTTTCATCAGCAGTGCCCCAAGGATGGGCACGACTACAAAGAACATGTACTAAAGTCAAGGCAACGGCCTCCGCCAGCCCTTCATCTTGTGGTTTCATCAACAAGTACACCTTAGCCCACAATTTCAAGAGGTAGGTACTTTTCAAAAGAGAAATACTTAATGAAGGAAGACACATACTTAAAGAAAACCCAAATTAACGTGCATAATTATACCCATAAGAGAAGCTTAGGTAATTTCAATGAACTTCGGGCATAGAGAACACTGAGTCTAAAAAATCCATTCATGGGCTAGAGCTGACTGCAATGGATAAAGCAGACTTTCAGAACCAAAATTTAACAAGTTCAAGCAATATTTGAAAAGAAGTAAGCGCTACTATGTATCTCGATGGTCAAGTTGGCATGAAGTGTCTGCAAACATCACTTTGAGCCAACTTTCTACCCTCTGAACTTTCCTGCTGGCTATGATTTATGACCACAAAAGGCACGCATGTACACAGGCCCAATTTTCTATGCCTACTCAGAAAAAATTGTCCTCCGAATATGGTCTACTTAGTGGCTGCCCAGAACTTAATTAAAATTCCCAACTGACTAAGCTGACTTCAAATGGTGCCATAACTAAACTTACTAAAGCTCTTCTGCAGGAAAAGTATGACATTAATCCTGAGTCCAGCCACTATCAATCTTACTTGAACACTCCAAACATCATAATTCATATTGAAGCTGTCGCTGTACTTCCAAGTATTTTCCAAACAAAATTTATGTTTAGGCAAATGAGAAATTCATTTGGAACAGTCTTAAAGATCAAATACATTTGTACTGATAGACATGATCTTCCAATCACTGAGATACCACTAGGAGGAAACTATATCATGGAACCGTTGATAACAATGTCATAGGGAGGTGGTGTGTCTTCGTGGAAAAAATATTTTGGAAGCAGATAGAACTAGACTCAATGATCACTTCTGCCCCTTATTTACTGTGTAATTTTTGACATGTGATGTAAATTAATGTAATGTTTGTACCTCCAGTAGACTCGTGTTTTCAAAAGGATGTACATGCTGCTCTTGCCATATCTGTGGCGCAACAATCAAAGGAGATGACATGTGAATTTAATTAGAATCGTGTCTGATTATATATAAAGTACACAGTTGACAGATTTTAAGCAATTTTTCCATTTTGCTGGAAAGCAGTAGCCATACCAATCTCAAAAAATGCCTGCATCTTCTTACAACCCTTGCATTTGCCTAAACAGCACAACTCCAGGTCACAGCCCAAGGGAACACAAGAAGTCTTCACTTATTGTCCTCTTTTACTTCCGTTCATATTCTAGTTCATTTATTCTTCTATCCTCAAATTTAGTTTTGTTGTAGCAACTTTATTTTTAGAAACTAGAGCTTAATGTTTTGCCTCCAGAAAAGTCTTCCCCATACCATGAGAAATCACTTACTGACCCAGCTCAACTCATTGCCATGTGAAGCTGATCTATGTCTACAACAGATGGTCAAGTTTTGGAGGGTGGAACCAGTGTCTAAGTGAACTGTGCCCCAAGTGTGCTAAGTTAATATAAATTGGTGATGTTAATTGGTAGGAATCTGGTCTCTTTAGGCTATAGTCGTGGGGAGAGTAGTGTAGGCTCATGAAGAGAGTTCTAGACTGCTAGTTTTAAGACACTTACTTGTTCTATGTCAACGTATAAGTCACTTAGTCTTGAATCATTTCCTCATCTAGGAAAAAGAAGGTAAAACATCTAGTCTGTGAGTATCAAGTTAGAGATGACATGGACTATATACATGATACTGCTGAAGAGTCCAACTATTCAGTGAAAGGATCTTCAGGCATCATATTTTATGTAATATGTAGAAATATATTACTCTATAATCTCACAAATGGGTATATTAAGATATTGACAAATACATAAATAATCAACCACTTTTCAAAAACCACATTTTTCAGACCTTGTAAATCTCAAGTTAGCCAGAATCTTTTCATTTTGATGAAGTGTCTCATTGAGCAGAAAATGAAAACTGTATCATCTTGAAATTATATGTGAGTTACTAAACTGATGGAGAGCAAATGTTCTCCTTTGTTGATCTGAAAATAGTTTTCTCCTTTGTTTCTCAGTTGTTTGACTGTATCACTAAATCAATACTGGATATTTAAAAACAAACAGGTGTGCCAAAATACAACCAAAGTCCAATTTTTGTTTGGCTTTTTATATTATGAAAAAGAATAGTCAAGTGAATTGAAATACTCTATATCTTCCCAAAACAGGAATAAAATCTGAAATCCATACTTAGACATATGAGCTTGAATAGCCTACGAGGATTATGTGACATAAGCATCAACTCTCCATGAGACAGAGTGAAAATTATTCACTCATTTTTCAGATGACAAAACAAATTTAGAAAGTAAAACGTCTTGCCCAAGGTCAAATGTCTTGCACAATCCACACAAGTAACTCAAATCCTTTAGCAGGTGCTGTGAATTCATCAAACATTTCTTGTTTTCATCATTAGGATTAATCAATTTCTTAGGAAAACTACAAATATACCCATAAAAACATCAAATGACTAACAAAATACCCCAATTATAATGCAATCGTTTTCAACAAAGAATTTTGCAATGGAAACCCTGGAAAAGATATTCATCTGAAGTCTATTAAGTACCTTTCATGTAGTAAAAAATGCTCTTGGCACAAATATACAACTATAAACAAGACAGAGAAGTTTTCTGCCTTCATATCATTTCTCTTATGCAGTCTGACTGACAATCAACCAATGAGTAAGTCCATACTGGTATATTAGGAATACTCCTGCCCTAATTTTTCTGAATATTAATATACGAAAATACTTTAAAATTACATGTCACCCTAAAACGCACTTAGTCACTGTAAAGTGCTGAATAAAATAAAGTCAGGTAAGAAGCAGAGAGACAGAAGTTGCTAGTCAAAGAAGGCCTTTCTGAGGGGTGACATTTGACCAGGAAGCTGTATAAAGTTTGAGTAAAAGTGGGGAAGAACATTCTACACACAGGAAAAGCTTCAAGTACAAAAACCCTGGGTGACACTGTACTTGGTTTGTCCAAGGAACAGAATGGCACCCAGTGTGGTTAAAGCTAATAATGAGAACTGTATGACGTGGCCAGAGAGAGCAGCTTGATCATATAAATTTAGATTTTATTCTATCAACAATGGGAAGACAGTAGAGGGATGGCATATCTGACTTCTGTTTAAAAGCAGCACTCTTATGAAGTGGATAAATCAATATGAAGGAAGTAGAAGAAACGAAGTCAGTTACAAGACAATTGCAATAGTCCAGGAAAGAGATAACAATGGTTTGACTAGCGCTGAGAGGTGGAATTCTAGAAGAAGCGGATATATCTGGGAGCTGACAGTTGGCTGATGAATTGTACACAGGGATTAAAGGAAGAAAGGGGTCAAAAATCCCAAGGTTTGTGAACTGAATGAATGATGAACCCACATAGCAAGACAGGGTACATGCCACTCCTTCCGGTACTTGGTGCTTTACTCAACTGCTTATCCCCAGTGTCGGAGCACAAGCAGTGCCCGGTTCACAACTTTTGCAATGTTTTCTGATTCTAAGTCCAAGTTGCAGTAAATTCTATGAAAGAAAAGGAATGATCTGCATAGGGTGGTCAGGGTTGACTTCTTGGAAGAGGTGACATTTAAACTGAGAGCTGGAGGATGATGAGGAGTCAGTCAGGAAGAAGTCGGGGTAAGAGTGAGTCAGAGAAAGGAGGCGGTGTGAAGAACCTGATCTGAGCCAGGAAGTGTACTAGTCCTATTCTGTGTACCCAAGGTGGGTGACATATGCCTCAGATGCCTGAAACAATGCCACTTACACCTGTGACCTTCCATGATTAATTGGATAACAAATTATATTACCACCCTACATTTAAATATGACAACATTTGAAGGGGTTTTGGTTCCTCTCCCTATGTTATCTATATCAAAACTGAGTCCTAAAGTAGTTAAATAATTTGTACAAGTTCACAAAGTTAGTAAGTGACAAAATCAGGACTATCAAACTTGTGTCTTATCTGACTTCAAAGTCAATGCTTTCAACTACTCTGCTTTGAGGTCTCCTATAAAGAGAGTAAAGATGAAATAAGAGAGAAGTATTAAGTAAACAGTAGATAGTTAACAGAAGTGATAATGGAAAACAATAAATCAGTGAAGACATTATATGCTATGCAAAGAGATCAAAAGTGGAATTGGGATCATTTGAGAACGATGGTATCAATGCTCTATCAGACCTGTGATCAAATGTTCATAGGTCAGAAGCTACTTCCTCACCAAAGTGGTTCTGGAGAAGCAATTCATAAGGCACCTGGCGACAAGGACAGCAGTAGATAATGAAAGGAACTGAAAAGGAGTCAGTCATGAAGGGTCGTTTTCTGGCTAAGACACATAGGACGTGGAACGTTAAGTGAATTCCAACCGTGAGATAATTTCTTCATCTGCACAACATGATAAGGGTACAAATTCTACCTCAATTAGGGTTTCTCAGGAGGCTCAAATAAGGTAATGCCAGTGAGTGCACTGCAGAAACCACAAAGCATACTTTAAAAACAGATTTTTTTTGAACTGCTAGCATTTATGCTGTTGTCCTCAATCAGCTTCCTCATCCTTTCAGAAGAGCTGACGAAAAGACATGACTTTTTTTAATGTCTGTGTAGAAATGTCTGGTCAGACACTAGTCTGGATCACCAGCTTGAGAGCACTCTGTGCCATGACATCAGTGATTCCCACCCACGATGGCGCTTCCAGGCTCACCCAGGATGGCTCTCCTCACAGGCTCACCCACGACAAAACTCACTGAACAGCTCAGAGTTGTTTCGAGTGGGGAAAAGACTAAACGAAAGAAAAAGAGAAGTACTCTATTCTAAAGAGAAATTTCCAAATATTGAGTTGGCATTGCGATGGCACTTTTTCATATCCATCTGTGCTATTCTGCATGTCCAATCAACACTTCTTGTCCCGGATTTCTGACAATACAAAAAATATTTCAAGAAATACAGCATCTCTGTGACCTTTAATCGACCTTTCAATAGCTACGTGCTATAGCAGAAAACTGATGAAAAATGCCTATTTTTTGTCTCTTTAATTTCACAGTGAGTCATAGATTGGTCATGTATTTGTTTAAAGAGCAGAATGGAAATAAAACTTTTGAATTTGTTTGGAAAGTGATAGCAAATGACTATCTAAAGTAACTCCATGCTGTCTTTCATTAAGCTGGTGTTTTTAAACAATTTTACTAAGTTATGATCTGCATATAAAATGCACTGTTTTCAGGTATACAATGCAGTGCTTTTTTAAATATTCAGAGTTGTGCAAGCATCAGCAGTATCTAATGTTAGAACATTTTAATCATCCCCCAAGAAACGCCATCCCCATTAGCAGTTACTGCCATTCCCAATTCCCTCGCCCTCCTCCACCACAGAGCACCTGTAATCCACATTCTGTAGATAAACAGGTGTAGATAAACCTATTTTGTCCATTTCATATAAATAGAAACATACAATATGGGATCTTTGTATCTGGCTTATTTCACATAAGAGAATGTTTTCAAGGTCTAGCCACAAAGGAGCAGACATGCTGTATTTGCTTATCCATATCAGTTCATGAACACTTGAGTCATTTCTACTTTGAATCAGGGCCCTAAGAACAATCATGCCCAAGCTTCTGTCTGGTCACCTGGCTCCCTTTCTATTAGCCATATACCTAGAAATGGAAATGCTGATCTTCCACGCTGCTTCCACCCAAAAGTTTTAACAATGGTAATTTGAAACAATAATTGTAGAGATGGATTATTATGATAAAATTGGAATTTTTCTTATAAAACGACTGCAGGCAAGCAAGAATTGGCATTAAAAATATTTAATTTAAAGGTTAAGAAGACTGAAAGATTATTTCTCAGATGTAATAGCTTGCAATTAAGCTATTATCAACTTTAACAATTCCAAAAGCTATTTTCTTACCGTAACTGGTCATTATAAGTCAGGGTTTTTTTTTTCTCCCTGTTTTAGCTCTGCTATTCTTATTTATGAATTTCATTACTGTCAAATTATAAAGCACACTAAGAAGGATTACTATGTCAGATCATAACTCTTAGGCCATTTATATGTTTAATTTACAAGGCTTAAAATAGCTGTATTGTTATATTTGTGAATAATTAAATGAGCTAATACTGTGACAGAAAATACAAAAAGAGATGAACAAAAAAAATGTGACTGCAATTTCATTCACTCACCAGGAATAAGGAATACACTTTTGCTATAAAAATCACAAATTACTTTGCTGGCTTTAATTTGAAAAAGGAAGTCCTGGCTTCAAAAGGATTTTCTTGAATGTAATATCAAATACATTTAATTGAGCTGATTCATGTCCGAAAATACCTGCATTGTCGGCCTTAGCGAGGGTAGAAGGAACGCTGAGAAGCTGAAATTCTAGGGCTGAAGGTGGGTGCTGTGGGGGTTACGCCCTCACTCAGCTCACTCCAATCAGCAATCTCCTTCACAACGTACCCGTATGTTCTTAGGAGCTAATTAGGCCTCCAGCTACAGTCTCTAAAAGCTAGTCTCTCCCTAGGCAATTGGAGTAGGCCTGGGGAATTTCAGAACAGAGCTTGAGATGAAACATTTGGAACTTTTAAATGTTACAGCTAATTGACAGATTTAGTCACACCCCCATTAGCACATCTAAAAGACCCCGTTGCTACTGTGAAATATCCTCGCACCTATGTAAGGCCAATAGCTCCACATCTGCCCAATTCATGTCCCTTCCTATCTATTAAAGGACATCACTCTCACAATTCTCTTACTCTTGCATTTTCCTCTTTCTAGTAGACTTCCCCTATCAGCACATAGAAGAAAATACTCTCATGTCTTATTTTACAAAACGAAACCCCCCAAACTTTTAACTTTAACTCCCCTGCCAGCCATCTCATTTCTCTACTTTCACTTGCAGCCAACCCACAGTTCTCTGTGCACCCTGCCTCTGATTCATCTCCTGATTTTCCCTCTTCAACCCATTACAATCAGGCTTTCACCCCAGCTTCCATTAAAGGGGACCTTGGCCGGCTCAAAAATGACCTTGACATTAGAAATTCCAGGGTCAGTTTTCAGTCCTCATTTTAGTTAACCACTAGATTGCACTGAACATAACAGACACTTCGTTTTCTTCTTGCACTTTTATCCTTTGCATCCAGGAGGTAGACACTCCTGTTTAGTCTGCTACCTGACTAATTATACCTTCCAGGTTCCCTTTGCATGTCGTGGTCTCTTCTCCTTAGACCTTTAATACTGTCATGCACCAAGGCTAAGTCCTTAGAGCAGAGCAGGTGTGCTGTCCACCTACACTCCTCTCTCTTGGCCTTAAATACCATTGATTTGTTGAAAACTCCCCAATTTTTATCATCAGTCGGCTCCTATGTGATTGTTTCCTCCCTTTGTCCCTTCCAGGTTGTCAGTGACAGTCCCTTCTTGCTGTTGATCGTACCAACATGTTTCCTCCTCTCTCAATACAGATGTGAATAAACTCTTGTCAAAATTCCAATGGAATGGAGTTGTTTCCTATATCATAGGTGCTACTGAAGCAAAAGTGCTACAAAAGGCAGCTTTTAACAATTTTCCAAGAATTGATATCAGACCGATGAAAATAACTGATAATATAATTAGATTAGGAATCAAGAACAAAAATTCGACACAAAAATGCTGCCAAAACAGACTCAAATAATGAGTGAGAAAGGAGAAATCACATTTGTAACTAGGGGTCAATAAAATGACTGTATCAGGGTGTGCTCTGGTGGAGTAGTGGTTCAGTGAATAGTCTCCAAAGGAGCATAGTCCACATACCTCTGGGTGTGAGTCCTGGTCCAGAGGAACAACTGAATAAAGAGAAAATAAAACGCTTCCAAAAAATGACTGTGTCATTCTCTACTTGATGGTATTTTATATCGATGCCCTTTATACGGTACTATTAGTCTAATCATTTAGTTCTTCACTTTTTTCTCTTGTGTTCCAGATCTATCTTCCAGGGACTTTCTTCTGCCTGGATAAATTCCTTAGAAGTCTCTTCAGTCAAGGTCATTTGTAAGTCGAAGCATATCTCATTTTACTGTGCATTTCACTTGCTTGAACTTCACGTAGTGTGTTTTTTACAAATCGAAGGTTGCAAGTATATTGCACCCATTTTTCCCATACCATGTATTTCAAATGTCACGTGTCCCTGTGTCAGATTTCATTAAGATATGTAGAGAATGCTATGACACACTTACTATAGTATATGCACTAAGAAACACACAAATATGTGTGACTCGTTTTATTTCAATATTCACATAACTATTGGTGTGGTCTAGAACCGAACCTACACCATATCAAAGGCATTCCTGTAAATGCTCTCTGTGTTGGCGTACGTATCTTCATTTTCCCCTTATTCTTTATCAGGCAATTTACCTAAGTATGCACAGGTCTATGTATGTCTGGTGATTCCCGTGTCCTAGGATTCATGACTTTCATCAGTTTCAGAAAATCTTCAAAAGACTTAAAGCCTCAAAAATGACTCCTTCTCTAGTCACTCTGTTTGATAGGTCTTGGTCTGATTTGCTATACATTGAAATATTTATTTCACAGAACAACATGATAACGAGTTAAATATGTATGATCAGTACACTGCTATTTCAGCACACTTGAACTATTTGAGAATAAAAATTAATAAGTGCCTGTGATTAAGAATTAATTACCAACTGCTTAAATCTTTTGAAATGGGTGAGCATTTTTACTAAAGCAGAAAATGAAAACAAAGCTATTTAAAAAGATAAAGCCTAAAACGTAGTTTCCTTCCAAATGTTAACATCTGAACCACTTTTGAAGATAAATTCAGCTGCATTACAAGCCTAAGTCAGAAAGAAAAAGACAGAAAGGATGGTTTCACTCTTATGTGGAATATAATGACATAAACAATAGATAAACCCCAGAAAGAACTCACAGGACACAAGATGATGACTGCAGCGGGGAGGCGGGCCAGGAAAGGTGAAAATGTTGTAGCAAAGAAAACTAGAACTCTGGAGGAGGGTGTGGTGAGAAATACAGATTGAGATGCAATGCCAATATTCAAACATGAATACACTACTGTGAATAAAAGAGCTAATGAATATTAATAATAAAGAAAATGTACACACAATGAAATAAATGTTTACTTGATAGGCTAAGATTCCCATGCAGCTCTGTCAAATTCTCGAATGTGTCTTAAATTCTCAGGATTGGGATCAATTGGAACAGTGTGCAGCCAAATATCATATCCCAGGGCTTTTCCATCATGTGCTAGTGTTCAATCATCAAGGGTTGAGACTGTGCATAATTCAACTCAACTCTGTATCTCCAGTGCCCAACACAGAAGCTGACATTAAAGAGGCACTCCATAAATGTTTAATGCAGTGGCTCTCGAATTTTATGTGCATACAAATCCCCTTGGAGGGCTAGTTAAAAGAGTTCCTTGGGTCCCATCACAAGAGATTTGGGTTCAGTAGTTCAGGTTGTGGGTCAGGGACCTGAATTTCTAATAAGTCGGCAAGTGCCTGTCTGAGGACCACACTATGAGTAATAATGCTTTAATGAAAAAATAAAATATGTGAAGACAGGTTGTTGGGAAGTTTGATTTACGCCTGCTATCTAATCCACCTTTTCAGCGATTTATGTAAGGAGAATACTGGTTTTCCTTCTGATGGAGAGGTCCTTGAGGTGATAAACCCCTCACAGTCTTGCTTATATTCAACTTGCAGACCTCATGTGTCCCTCTTCTCTCCCAGTGCTCTTTATACTCCAGGCACACCAACCTCTACTTTCTACTAACACAAATGCACTGCCGCACCCGAGTGCCATTACATATGCCCTGCCCTGTCTTGAAGTCCTACCGCCCATCAAAACTTCACCTCTTAAGGTTTATCTTGAACGCTTGCATTCTTCCATAATCCTCCCCTCCTTTATCCCAAATTTGAATCACAGTGTATGTACCACCTTGGTATACCCCCAGAGAATTCTCATCTTTTTTCATCCAAATCACCGTAGGAGTGGTTACTTTTGTCCCTGTCCATCCAGCTTTGCATTTAGCTTCCACTACTGCACCCATATTCCTCCAGCACATAGCGGGGAGCTAATAAACGTTGTGTGAATTAGAACTAAGAGGAATGACAACTTTAAGTACATGTTAATTGAGCATATAAGTTCTGATACGGTCAACAGAATTCTTGTGGTGACGTCCATCACACAGTGTGAGCCTATGTTCAGGTTCATGTCTGTTACCCCAGCCTAATTACAAAGAGGCCCTGCTTTCACTCGTGTTAAGACCCCATCTAGAGAGGCTGGAGGCTGACTGTTAGGGAGTGCGAGGTTTCTTTTGGGGGTGATGGAAACGTTCTAACATTGAAGACGGTGATGTTTGTACAATTATGTGACTGTAAGAAAATCCCTTGAGTTGGACACATTAAATGGGTGATTTAGGTGGTGTGAATTGTATCTCAATAAAACTATAAACCCCCCCCAATTAAATAAAACACCAAAAAAAATGTCATCTAGGAAGGTAAATTATACAGTCCCCGTATCATTAGCCCAGGTGTACTCCTTAAGGTTCATTTACAGCAGGATCTGGCAAAATGCTGCCACTTCTGATTTCACTTTACCTCACTGGTCCCAACACGTAGTAAGGCATGAGAACGATTATTTCTTTAATCGGCTAAAAAGAGCTCCACAGGTAAACCTATTAGCAAAATACGTGACAAATAACAGTGTTTGACAATGTTGATACAATCTTTAAAGAATTTTACGTAAGTATATTAGCTTGGCTACTAAATGAGACAACTTTTTTTCACAAGAGAATAATGAAGTTATTTAGACATAATGTAGCATAATAAAAACAACCCATCCTTAGAGTTAGGTGTGTCTATGCTTAAATTGCAATTCTGCATTTCCTCGCTATGTGGCCTCTGAGCCTTAGTTTCCTCATCTATACATATACAATAATAGCAACTACCAAACAAGGGTGCTGAGAAGAATGAATTTATATTTATGAAGTCTCTGGCACATAGAAAGTACTCAATGAATGCCTATTTTATTATTTTGATGATTTTCAGAAAAGCATCCTAAGATATATACCTGCAGAATTACACCAGAGTTTAAAAATTCTTACCAATTGTTTTTAATATAATAACTCACAGTATTTTCAGTAGTCCCCTTGGCGTTCTTCATGGGAAAAGGGACAGTGATAACTGGATACTTGAGGCTGTTATAATTGCTACTCTCATTTCATAACAGAGTGTACTGACTGGATATTTACCTTTAGGAGGCTAAGGCATCAGATGCTATTTTTTCTCTTTTCCATTTGATTAATTGAATCCGTTTTTTATAAAGTTAAGACTACATTTTATTATGTGAAATACCCAGATTTGTCAAGATTCATTGAATTGAATCACAAATGGGCTTTCCAGCTGAACTGAATAGACTTTTGGAAACTGTGTTGATTCTACCAGCGTCAAAGGAAGCCTGAAGCAATTATTGGGTTGATTGTAGGCTTACAGTCATGTATCTATTAGGCAATTTAATAAAAGATTAAAAGATGGTTATAATATAAATGCCGATGTTTAGGCCATGAATTTTAGGAAGACTTTTGAGTAACCAGCGTTCTCTATTAATTCAAATACCAGAGCACCTGATAGATACAAAACATGGCATTTACAAACTATGAAGCTAACTCTTTTCTGAAAAACAGACTGTTATCTTGCTCCTTTTTAAATACTTAACATCTAACATAGTGCCTGGTACCTCATCCTGACAAGTCTGAATGTACTATGTAACTAAGTAAGAAAAGTCAATCAAAATGCTGGGAGAGGTCAGAGCAAGGCCTAGTCCCTTGGGGGCTTCCACCTGGAATGTGTCTATAGGCCCACATACAATGCTGTGATCGTTTTATACGTCAACTTGACCACGTCATAATACCATTACCTGGTCTAACGCTCATGTAGGTGTTGCTCTGAAAGGATTTTATAGCTATGGTTAACATTTAAAATCAGTAGACTTTGAGGAGACCATCCTTAATAATAGAGGTGGGCCTCATTCAATATAAACATGAGTTTCTTCAGCATCAATTGCAATGATGATGATACAGACTTGAGAGGTTTGTTAGGAGGGTTAAACCTAATGTTTTTATTTTATTTTCAACCTTTTATTAGCCGCTCCCCATTTCTCTCTACCACCCAGACCCCAGCAACCACCTTTCTACTGTTTCTGTGAGTTTGACTTTTTTAATTCACACGTAAGCTTTACTATTTATCTTTGTGTGTCTAATTTCACTTAGCATAATGCCCTCAAAGTCCATCCATGTTGTTGCAAAGGCCAGGATTTTCACTTTTCCCATGGCTGAGTAGTATTCCATTATGTGGGTATTTGTACATATTTTTTTCTTTTATCTGTTCATTTGTCCACAGACCTTAGGCTGCTTCCAAATCTTTGCTATTATAGGTAATACTGCAGTGAATATGGGAGCAAAAACATCTCTTCAACATGATGATTTCATTTCCTTTGGATAAATACACAGAAGTGAATTGTTGGTATCATGTGGTTCATTCCTTGAGGACCTCCATTCAGTTTTCCATAGTGGTTCGACCAGTTTGCATTCTCACCAACAGCACACAAGGACTCCCTTTTCTCCATATCCTTGTCAGCATGTATTATCTCTTGTCTTTTTAATAACAGACATCTAACATGTATAAGGTGAAATCTCACCATGGTTCTGAGTTGCAGATAATGTTTACTTAAAAAATTCAAAGTTTTAGAAAGCATCTGGCATATATATGAGTTCAATAAATGGTAGACATACTATTAAAATAATCATGTCTACATAGCTTGTGATTATCATCTGTTGACAAAATCAAAGACAGACCTATGACACACACACACACACACACACACACATTCTCTGAAACACAATTACAAAGAAATCTAAAGAACATTTAGATCAATCATTCTCAATCTCGGATGTACAATGGAATCATACAGATGGATTTTAAAAACTAAATGATGACAAAATGTCCCCATTTCCTCCCTACCCTCCAGTTGATGCCACGTGATTCTACTGTGGCCAAAATTAAGCACACACCCGATGAAGGCCTGATTTACAGGTAGAAAAGCGACATTTAGGAATTCACTGACTTGATAAAGGTGCTCTGCAATCTTAAGATTCTAGTATCCTCCTCTTGGCAGTAGACAACACAGCATTGTGCTGAGGCTAATGAGGAAGCTTTGTCATGCTGTTGTATATAACTATGCTGATTTGCTTTTGATCCAATCTCTTTAAAGATTAAGAGGCCCCTTATGAGTTTAGTCCCTCCAACTTGTAGACCAGTTCAATCCTTGAGAGGTTCCAAGAACAAGTATCACTTTTCTTAAGTGCCAATGGGTATAAATCAAATGAAGTCACTATGTTCAGTACTGCTGGGCTATCAGAATAACTGAGCATGTCCTTCCTGTCATTGGTGCTCTACTCCACTCTTTCAGTGCTTGTAGTCAAGGGACAAAGGATGGCAAAGAATTGCCCACTGAGAGGAGATACCCAACACTGTCAATGTGAGGGTATGCAACCCAAATAATAAGCAATGTCAGTATCGTTGGCATTGGCCAACCACATGGACTGACAGTGTCCAAGCCACAATGGCCAATCTTTGTACACTTGCCACAGGACAGCACACTGGCATTCCTGTTGCCACAGCACCCTGACCTAAAAGGATACAGTCAAGTTTTTAAATATGGGTTTATTAATTTAAAACATGACTATCTAAATGACTTCCGATCATAAGTCACCTTATTTACCCCTATAATTCAGTGCCCCGGTGTCTGTTCTGTTTATCTGCATGTTGTCTGTGCAAGTATATTCTATATACGTACAGAATACATTTTGCAGTCATAATTACTGCATATGCAATTTGGGGCTTTGGTTTGCTTTCATTTTAAGTCAGAGATTTGCAAACTCTCTCTGTCAAGGTACATATAGTCTCCAGCAACCCAGCCCCACCAGTCATGAGATACAGAAAGGAAATGCATTGTGTTCCAATAAAAGTTACTTACGAAAATAGGCAGTGGGGTGGATTTGATCCCACTTGGCCAGAGTTTGCTGGTTCCTGTAAGATGGGTTCCATGTGTACCACGTTTAATAGGCACATAATATTCCCTCTAGTGGAGACACTAATTTACTTTACGCTGAGCTGAGCATGCAGAGTTTTTTTTTATCCTTTAGGTGGATGGGTATTATGGTCAATAATGTTGCTGTATTTTTGTAAGAGAGTTTTTCTTAGTTTGAGTTAGTTTTTTTAGCATAAATGATGAGGCCAAGAATAGCAGAGCAGATATTTATATTCTGTCAAATTGCTCTAAATGGGTCCATTTTGACACTATCTGTAAAAGACAACTATTTCTGTGCAGTTTTTCAGCATCAAGTCTTGGTTTTGCTAGTCAAACTGAATCAAGTTTTGAGAAAAGAATCCCCAAGCCCACCATTTTGAAGTGACTTGCCTGCTGCCGAGGGACCCTGGATGACTGACAGCCGGACTAGATTCTTTGAGAGCCAATCTCCACTTCGACATGCTTCCTGACAGGAAGGCTTCTCTCAATGAACTCTCACAAGATACCACAGTGTTCCCTTCTTTGTCTTAAAACTGTACTTGATTCACTGTAGCTCATTTAGAGGTGGACACACCACGACACTTGTAAAACAGCTTGTGGGGACATGCAGGGATCAAACATTTTAGGAAGGCCAGTTTATACCCAGTATCCTTAAGCCAGGCAAGACGCTACCACTGTGACACACGGACTGTATTAGGCAGCATTCTCAGGGCTTTTAAGTGAACGAAAATCAACCACAAAACTTCAAAACCACTGGTAAAGACAGTGACGTAGACATGTTACCTTTTATGCTTATTGCTTGAAACTCACTGGATGGAAGAAACGAGAAAGGAAGTTCAAGTCCTGAGAAAGGAGTACAATTCCAAGTGAGTCTCTGACAATATCCAGCCTTCTCTGTTGACTTTAGTGACTGCCGTTGTCTACAGTGTCCCCAGGCTTTGCCTGCTATGCTTTGCAAAATAACAGGTTACCACAAACCTTTGACATGTCATCTAAGCCCAAGAACAACAGATCTAACAGTTACAGCAACTGGAGGACTGAAAAAGTTGCTGGACTTTTATAGTCTGGAAGAAAATACTCATTTGAGGCAGAAGATAATTGGTAGGGGTTGAGGAGCCTTCACCTAGTGAAAGAAAAACAGCCAGAAGGAAGAGACTGGGTAAGAGGGCCATCCGGGAAGAGGTAAGCAGGGGTTAAAGGAGACTTGAGGAGTATATTTTTTAAATTAAGTACAAGTCCACACAATAACAGAGATCCTCAAAGTAGCTGCAGAAACTGGGCATGGAAGTCAGAGCTGGGGTTGGAATTCAGCTCAGGTCTCCAGACTTATATGTGCTTTTCTTCGTGTGTGTATGGAGCATGTGTGTAAATACCGCGCAATCAAATTATTTCTCAGGAGACAGGAAATAACCAGATCACTAAGGCTGGGAAAGGTCAGCACAAGGGTAGAAATCAGCAATGAAGGTATCCTGATGTGGAGATACTGCATACCAGAGGCACACCGCCTGGGTTCAAATCCCATCACTAACTCTAGCTGTCGAACTTTGGGAAAGTTACAAAACCTTTCCGTGCCTCAGTTTCCTCATCTGTAAAATGGAGACGCAATGTATTTTTTTCATAGAGCTTCAGTGAGGCTGAAATCAGCACATACACACATATTTGTCAAGGTCGTTCTTGGCACATAGTGCGACATGAGTCTTTGCTGTTATACATGGCTCCTTCAATATCTGAGTGAAGGCAGGCTAAGAGAGAATCTGTAAACAGGCATCAGCCGGACCCACAGTTTCTTCCTCTACCAAATCAGCCCTCCTGTTCGCTAAGTGACATATACATGGTGAATGCCTACAAGGGACCTGCCTTTGTTTTCATGCTGCTTTGTGATAGCATCTTTCATGGTAGGCCGTTCTCCTGCAACTGCATTCTGAAAAAGTCTCTTTCCTGCCCCTCATGGAACTTGCTCTCACTCAGACTGTAGTAACTGGAAAGGGATCAGTGCTCTTTATTAATCAGTAGCACAGGAAAAAGCATCTCTAGAATGGAAAACCAACAATGATATTGACCCAGTGGTCTTGCTTCTCTGGGTTTCTCAGAAGCCATCATTAGAGTAAATTTCTATCACCGAAATTGACCCACAAAGTATATGGGGAAACAACTAAGCAGTGAGGTCAACCATGTCACAGGTGAGTCAGAAGGAAATGAATCTACCCCAAACAGCATCCAGCGTAATTCTCTGAAGAATGCTGTAAACAATTCCTCACCTTTCCGACTCTCTTCCTCCCTGATTTATTTGAGGCATGTCACAAACTACAAAGAAAAGAAACTGAAGCAATTCTGGAGGAGTCTAAAGGCATATCATCAAGCCAGGGACAAACTGTGCAATGTCTGTTGTGTGTGCTGAATCTTTCGTTATAAGATGTTAATAGAGGGATAAAACGTTAAAAACAATTTTATGTGGTCCTTATTTGACACTTCAATTTTATATATGTCTACGTGATAAATCACAACTGCATTGCTATATGAAAGAGTGAAAGCATGCTGAAGTAGGAAGATGTAATTTATATTAGAAAGCATAACCTGTGTTTGATTAATTAAATCCAATGATCTTTTATAAGTACAGGCCTTTAGATTTTCAATGTGATACTACTGGAAATCCTCCAATAATAAACAATTTTAATTTTCAAGATCATAAAATCTAATAATTTATTACTCAATGAGCTATTTTATTGAGTAATTACTATGCCCAGCATAGTTTCTTATTTTTCAATACAGGAAAAAACTGCCAACAGCTTCAAAATATTGTCTTAGCCCTTGTTTTATGGAAGACTACAGAACGTATTCATTTCTGCCTCTCCACCAAAATTTAGCAAAATTGTATTCCTACTGTGAGAGTCTGAAAAATCATTTTGTTTTAAATACCACCAAATTCATGTTGGGCAGATGGAGAAACACTAGTATCTCGTCAGTTTTGTTTATTTTTCACATCCCCAAGAAGCTGTCATTAAGTCAGTGTGTCGAATGTTTTTCAACAACAAAATTCAAACAAAGGCTCATTTTCACTGAAAGTGATGCAAATATATAGCTATATTTTTATTTGAGACATCTCCATATGAATAGTTTTTAGGTTTCTATAATTCTACCACTGGTGTTATATAAATTCTATACCTACAAACAAAATTTTGCATCCTCCCTCCCCCATCTCATTCTCCATCTTCTAATCTCTATTTCTTCTCTTCTTTTACAATCAAGAAGACAGAACGACCTCCTGTTCTTCCCACCAGTACTTTGTCTACAGCAGTTACCTTGGAATATTATTAGTGTCTATGTCAAAGGTTCCCTGGATTTTAGGAATGTTACAGTAAGCTAGAGCATCCCAGAAAGTATGAATTTGTGAAAGATTACTTCACTTAGTTAAAGCCCTTTCTCCCTCACACACTTACCCTAACATGGTGGCCTGATTGTCAAAATAACCTGTAAATGTCTGGGTTTGCTTTGTAGGAATGTTGGTCTCTCTTGATAAGAGATGCCATGTCCTCCCTTGTTATTTCGATGCCCAGGTGATCTCGCACAATCTCGGACTTGTCATCCATGACAATGGCTGCTTGTAGAGCTATGCCTTATGTTATTGCCTCATCAGGGTTGGTGGTCTTCTTAAGCAACTTTCTGTACAAGAAACCATTCATCGATTAGCAATTTCTGAAACTTTGGGATACAAGTGGAATGACCCATTAGTACAATTTCATTAATCTGGCTCTTGCTCAGTTTGGCATCCTTTAGAGATTTCTCTACTAGCTTCAGGGAAGAGATAAGCGTTGAATATTCTCAAAGTGGACTCAGGAAACGAAGTAAGGAATCTATATACTGATGTGCCCTGGTGGAGTAGTGTTCGGGTCAATCGCCTCTGAAGGAGTGCAAGCCACATACCCCTGGGTTTGAGTCCCAGGTCTGTGGAGAAACAACCAGTGTGAACAACTAAATAAGAATAAAATAAAATGCTTCTTCCTCCTCTCTCTTCTTGCCTGCCTACTCATCTTCATTCCTGCCTGTACCTTCCTTTAAATGAAAAATCCACACAGTTATGGAATTAATTAATTAATTAATTAATTTCAATCCTGGCATGAGCAAAGAAACTTAAGATGTAGTTTGCCTTCTCCTGGGAAGTCTGTAAGTGGCAGAATGCCAGTTTGCTGTAGAGGCTATCTTTTGCATTTGCAATTAGAACTCTTCCATCAGGTCATTCACCATGGTTGTTATAGTAGGCAAATCAACGATTCTCCAAATATTAAGATCAGTGGGGGTCCCTGCATCCTTGGTAGCCTGACAATGTGAATCATTTAAGTAGGCTGGAACAGTAATTGCTGCATATTCTACTTTATTTTCCCTAAACAGGCTTCAGCAACTCTTTCATCTTACTTAGCACCATGGAAGAGATCTACTCTGGGAAAAATACTATTTCCTTTAGAGTAAACAATTATTTTGGGCTTTCCCTTTTCAAAAATCAACTGCAAGACCAGCACATCATTCAGACTAAACAATGGCATCATCAAGCCTATAGCCATCTCGGCATCAAAGATGATGTCGCTGACATGAATGAGGTGTTCACTTTATAAAAATGACTAACATCAACTGGTACAGTTGCCTTGGTAACTGGCCACAATATCTACTTCTCTATTCTAGAAGACCTCTACATCAATAAGTGGTACCCAATTCAATACTATTCACGTGACATCCTTATTAAAGAAATAAAAATGGCAAAAATAGTCATAAAATCACTTAAAAGAAACAACTGTCAACAATAACATCTTATAATCAATCTCCACATGAGTCTTAAATCCTCTGTTTCCTCTACGGACTCCCTTTGACTGTATTTTTGGTCTTATGTGGGTCAGATTCAAATATAAATGAATTCAGTTTTATAATTCATTCAGATGGTAATGTGTTCCATTTGCTTATCGTTGTTTGCGGATTTCCATTGCACTTGGTAACAGATGCCTGACTACAAGGTAACCACAAGAATTCTGAGAATGGAATCAAACCATCATGGTAACCAACAAGGCTTCAGAAGCTTGGGGATCAATTTGGCTCATGCCCACATTTAATTTGTTTCAGGTCCACTCAATTCTTCCTCTTTATGGGGATCTCTTCCCATTGCCACCACTCTTGTCCAAAGTTTTATCACTTCATGTCTATATTATCACTAGAATTTCTCTTTTCTTTGATTTCATGACTTACTTTTTTCATCATCATTCATTTGCCCGTCCATCCATTCATCTGTGGGAGAACAAAATAAGCCACCTCAAAAATATTCCAGTTGGGCATATGGCTGGTTTGGAGCAGAATGCAATTAGGACCCAGCAGGCTACAGGAAATCTTTTCTTTACTTCTCCCTTAACTGCCTAAAAGAATTTAGATAGGGGTCCTGTAGACTCTGCTATCATCAGAGATGACTACAAAGGCAAAGAGCCAACTGTTTTAAACTAAAGGGAAGTTAACAAGACCTGTTTGTTCAAAGTCATCTCTGTGTCCCTTTGCCTGTGCATAGCATAGCAAATATCTGTGTACAAACATCTAATACTCCCATCTTCCTGTGAACTGTTTTCCTCTGGTTTGAAGTCCCAGACACCTATTCTTTACTTCTAGGTCAGGAGAGCATATACAGCTCATTGATCTAACTATCAGGGAGCCTGTCTTGGTAAGGTCCCATGCATCTATAATTAAATGTTTTTTTCTGATGTTAATATGGCTTATATCCATTTCATTATTAGATCAGTCAAATGAACTGAGAAGGCTAGAAGGAAAAATTTTCCTACACTTCCATCCAATAAGCCTCAACTGTATATCTACTATTTGCTAAGTAGTATGTTACATGTTTAAAATAAAGGGATGAATTCAATATGGCTCTTATCCTCTAGAAAACCTCCATTCTGGCATTTCTAAAACGTACCTTTATCACACTAACGGTTGCTCAAAACTTATTCTCCATCGCCTATCAAATAAAATTATACAGATGCAGTTTATTTTTCCAACCAGTATGACTTACGGAATCAGAGAGACAATACAGATTCAAGTCCTGACTCGTCCATTTGCAACTTTGTTAGTTTATCAATGATGAGATATGCTTTTTAACCTCTATGCTCCTGAGTTTCACTGCTTATAAAATATACCTACCATTGTGGTGCATAGCAGATGCTCCTCAAAATTTATTTTGTCTAAATGGGCAGAAGATCTGAATATCTAAATAAACATTTCTACAAAGAAGAAATACAAATGACCAACAGCTACATGAAAATATGTTTGTTACCACTTATTAAGGAAATTCAGATAAAAAAGACATTATTAAGTATCACCTCAGAAAGAGGAACCCTTGTACATTACCCGTGGGAATGTAAATTGCTGCAGCCACTTTGAAAACCAGTATGGGGGTTCCTCAGAAAGCTAAAATAGAACTACCATATCATCCAGCAATTGCACTTCTAGTTATTATGCAAATATTATGAAAATACTAACTTGAAAAGATATTTGCACCCCTATGCTCATTACAGCACTATTTACAAGAGGCAGGATATGCAAATAACGTAAGTACCTACTGGCAAATGAGTGGATAAAGACATGGTGGGTAGGTGTGTGTGCTTGTGTGCGTGCGTGCATGTGTGTGTGTGTGTGTGTGTGTGTGTGTGTGTAAAACAGAATAGCACGCAGACATGAAAAAAAAAAGATGAAATCCTGCCATTTGTGACATGGCATAAATTGGTGGATTCTGTTAAGTGGAATAAGTCAGAATGAG
Organism: Solenodon paradoxus; assembly: GCA_004363575.1. NCBI lineage: Eukaryota > Metazoa > Chordata > Mammalia > Eulipotyphla > Solenodontidae > Solenodon > Solenodon paradoxus. The sequence goes on along the minus strand of RJWH01004942.1, from coordinate 56,317 downwards.
AAAGACAAATTCCAGATGATCTCACTCATAAATAAAATAAAAAGAACAAAGCAAACAGACAGACTCTTGATAACAGAACTGAGGTCAACAGAGCAGAAAATAGTGGGGAGTAAGAACAAAGAGTAAAGGGAGTCCAATGGACCGTGGCAGAAGATTATTACAAATTTGGTAGTAAATGTGGTATGACATCATACATTTGACTAAGAGTGAACCTGCACTCTTAAAAAAATTATATAGTGTTGAAAACCAATGTTACCCTCAATTAAAAATATATTTTTAAAAAGTTCTTCTGTCTTTCCTTGTCTTTAAATAATTGTCATCCCCAAACACAGACTAGTATAGAATTGGAATATCACTTACATAGACTAGGACAGAATAAGAAAATAACTTATTCTAGATATCACCAAATAAAGCTACCTAATTTGACATTTGGGGAAAGCGAGGGACAATTTGGGCAGTGAGTGGCCCTCTGAGACAGAAGGATTTGGAAGCAGATGAACATCTGTTAGGTAGTCCTCCTGACTACCCATCAAAACACTAAATGGAAGCAACAAGCAAATGTTTATGGGAGAAACTTGAAGGCAAGAAGACAAGGGCCATTCCCAATCACAAGAACATTTAGCTTATTGATTCAGACTTCAAATATGTAGCAATATTCTCAAATTTACATGGAAACTTTTTATTTTTTCCACATGTCAGTGCAGAACTTATTGATAAATCTCATAAAGTAGAAGCATAGCGCATACTTAGCTGTATGACAGAGGTAACTTAGAGAGTAGCATCTCCAGTTGGAGTTAAAGATGGAACTAAATGTACAGTAGGTGGAATGAGAGGGGAGGGAGTCATCAAACTAGAGAAGGTTAATCCCAGGTTGGTCTTCAGAAACCACCGCGTTTCACTTAGATGACAGGTAAGAAAATTAAAGCTCAGGTGTGGTAAAGGGATGGACAGGACAGGCTTGCACAGAGACTTATAGACAGGGTTGGGACACCTGATTATTTACAATCTTGCAAATATTTCATGTGACAATGCTAGTTGCTAAAAGGAAATATTTTGATCTCTTAGCATTTTTCAATACCTTCTAAGTGCAGATCACTGAGCAAAGCAACAAAGAGTCGGTTAATAAGTTATACCTGGGCTGAAGATAAGCAGAGTACCGTGAAAAAAAGCTCTTTAAAAAAGCTGTTCAGTGGTTCTGTTTGTGTATACCTCCAATTGCGAAATATATGAATGTCTGTAGTCACAGCCAGTCTAAGCAGGGTGACTCCAAAAGAAGTTATTACACTGTAATTTGAATGAAAATTTAATAGGTTACATTTAACATGAGTTGAAAATATTCATTAATCTAATGAATCTTCTAATTAAATAGTGTATATGCAACAGTATAGAACAGACTGAGAGGAAATGTTGAGTTATTTTTATGCTTAAATGTAATTAGCAAGTAATGTTTTGAAAACAAAACTCTTGAATTTCATAAAGCATTTTTTTCCTGAAGCAAAATATATTTATTTCATAAACCCTGCCTTGTTTTCTAGAATTACATGTTTATTTTTGCTTTCAAGGCTAAGTAGTCAGCTGAACTACAATTTATATCAGCCACTGTACTGTCAGTCTAGACGTAGCCAAGTTCAATTTCATGCAGAATGATTACAAGCGAATATTGTCAAGTATGTTTTTGTGTTATGAGGCCAAATAATTCCATTTAGGGAACTATCATGGAGTGGGGGTGGGGGAACTATATTTTCTTAATCAGCATCTGACATCCAGTTTCAGTTATCTCTTTTTCTTAGTGTTTTCTTGGCCTAGATTGTGTGGTCAAGTTACCCTTTACTTTCTTTGGGAAGCTACTAATGAAGTATCTTCTAGGCTAATATGCCAGCAAACTTAAAGCCCAATATTCAACATAAAATGGAAAGCTCAATTTGAAATTTGACACATAAGTTGCTAGACGAGTCCATAGAATACAAGTTTGGCAGTATAAGCCATAGCAGCCAGGATCTGAAATACTATTCCCTACCTATCCTCTTAAGAGAGACTTCTACTTACTTTGGATCCCTGGTAATCCATGGCATATTAAATGCCATCTTTCTAAGCAGCATGCTAACTGCAGAACAAATCGTCTATCTCATAACCTCAACTGCCAGAGAGTTCACTTAGTCCAAATGAAAGACTTTCAATATTCAAAGGGTAAAAAAAATTGTGAATTAAAGTCTTGAACTACAAATGAAGTTTTATTTCTTCAGCTGGGCTATGTGTACCCAGGTAATCACTGTATTATTCTTTTCACCATTTTGATATTTCTTAGTGAATACATACATCTCTTGGAAATTCAAGGATATAACCACATATTCAAAAATAGTAACTACCATAATTATTGCATTTGATAATGTAAGAAACCCAGTCAACAAAACACATTATTCCTATGCCTTAATTCAGGGTCTGTCATTATCCCCCACATTCTCAAGAGTGAATTCCTATTGAGTTCCGCAATGTTTTGATAATAAATAATAAGCTATGTAGGAGAGCAAAATCTGCCACCTCAAAACACAAAATATGTCTCTTTGGCATAATGAGGCTCTAAAGGCTGGGTAGAGATTGCCCTTTTGTAAGATATTTACATGTGTAAAGGAAAATCTCTTTGCAAAGGTGTCTCCCTCATTGTACTGGGAAGATTACATCTTTGTAACTCTTAATAATGGAGAAGGCAACAACTTAAATTTGCATAATGACCAAGACTTGATTGCTGTGCCTTTCTGGTGACCTCCCATGGTGGATCTTCCAGGCCCTCCCCCACCCCAAACACACTCAATATCCTTTGTCTTTAGCTGGTGATATTTGAGGAGGTGATTGAAGCCAATTTGTTCAGTTACTCAGCCATACCGGGTTTCTTTCATATATACAGGGGGTACACAGGTTATTATTAAACTTCTTTTTGGTCCTTTCGTCTTGTTCCATATATCTGATGTTTGTTTACCAGCCTAGAACCCAAAAGTGTAGGGGAAGATTTTCCCTTGTCCTCTATCACCCACGCCCTGAGCGGGTCTGGGCCTAACAATCCTATCCCATTTATCACTTGCTGGCACTATTCAGCATACACCAGTTAGGCAGGGGTAACCTTTACTTTTCTTCTAATACAAAGGTATTTCTCAGTCTTTTATACATTTCCTCAGAAGCTGCGTTATCCCTAATATAAAAATGATGATTTGGCTTTAAGGGAAAAAAATCAGGTTAAAGCTGATAAATTGCTTTGGAAGAGGAGATTAATGGCTTGAAATATTTTATAGAAAATTACTGCACCCATTCTAAGTCTGAAGAAGAGAATCATTTGACCTTTCTTTCCCCTTTCCAGTGCAAAATGTGGCTCTGGAAAAGCTAAGGAATGAAACAGGGAGATAATTCATCCAGTTCTCTCTTACTAGAAATAGAAAAGGAAACATAGGAGAAAATCTGATTTAAGAACTGTCAGTAAAAAATGTCAAGAAGTTCCAAGAAACCTGCAGGTGTTGCTCTTAGTCAGATATATGTCAAAATTTTTTATCTAATAATGTGTCATGAATTAAAATTTATTTATGCATATAGATAGTGAATCTGATTATGACTCAAAAGCAAAATAATACCCCATTGCTGCACTTTAATGCCTATTGAGAAATGAAAATTCTTAAGTATTCTCTAGCAGATGTACAGTGGTTAGGATACAGGAATACCTAAAGTGATTGCCTTGCAGTAACTAGTCTCCAACATGTATATTTATTCGAATTTCAGAGACTTTCAGGTCCAGAGAAGTAAGGCACATATGTCAATTAATAAGGGTGATAAGTGATTAAGTATTTCAAAGTGCTTTGTAAATATAAATTGCTGTAAAAATTGAGCAGAATTTCCTACCCCAAAATACTCATCTCTTTGGTATAAGGAATATTTTAGGTTAATTATTTATTAAGAAATAGCAGACACTGTGCTCTGAGTATAAGTTAATGAGTATGTTACCTTTTTAAGGAACATTTGTATTTTATAGGGGAAATCTCCATTTGTAAGCGTGGCACCCTCGCTGTACCAGAAAGAGGATGATGATTAAATCTTAAACTCCTCAATATACAAGGTATGGATTTAAATCGGCATAACTATCATAGCCTTGTTTACTGTATTCTTCCTGGTAAAGTCCATTAACTGGTTCCACCCACCTCTGCACCCCCCCTCCCCCGCCCATCTTCTGTCTTTAACATCAGATAGTTTCCAGGTGGTCACTTGGGTCATTTCTGAAATTTACTCAGTTTTCCTGTGTATCTCCCATGTATAGAGGAGAGATATGTGTTCTCTCTCTCTCTCTCTCTCTCTCTCTCTCTCTCTCTCTCTGTGTATATCTTGTTAATTTCTCTTTTCATTACAGGAAAACCTCACCCATGAACCTAGAAAGGTAAAGGGAAAATGATTTTTCCATCTCTATAAAATAATATCATTTATTTTAATTAAAATTATAATAAATCAGTTTCTAAAATATCAAGCATACATTATATACATTTATATGCACATACATATGTGTCAATACACATATATGCAATTATTCTTAGACACAAAGTGAACACATTATTTGAAAAGATACCCATTTAAAAAATATGTGGGCCTAAAAGTGCAATATTGCCTATAGGGGCAGAGAGGATTACGTGATTTGACAGAGTGTTAGGTCTGTTAGCGTGGGGAGGGACTGGAATGGAGAAAACGAGTGTGGGGGGGTACCTTGGCAGACCACATCCTGAAATGGTCAGATAAAATTCAGAACAAAGGGAGAGCAGCGTATACATTCAGTGAGCAAGAAAGGGAATCAAAAAGGCACAGCTGAGCAGGCTGCACAGGCACACAGACTGCTATAGCCAATGGCGTAACCTGTGGCTCATCGCAATCTGCTTAAGGTAGAAATTGTATAGGGGCCCATACATTAAGCTCCTTGTAACAGTGAACTATAGATAAGGAGCATGTGCAATCAAGGGACCACCTATCCGCAGAAATCACCGCCTCTTTCCTGCCCCTCCCGGTTCCGGTTGCTCCCCCCAACCCTCCACCCAGAAATGCCCCAGGGGCAGGAACAGGGAGGGACAACAAAAGGATCCACCTTACCAAAAAAAAAAAAAAAAAAATGTGTACCACAAGTGACACCTTTGTTGATGTCCTCTCAAAGTTGGCCTGCTGCTTCTCCTCACCTTGAAAGGTGTACTGTCCTGCTTAACCTTTTGTCTGCTGTGCCTTGTGTGCTAATCAAACACGTAGGTGCTAATCCAACACGTGAGATATAATAACCTAGAGTGAGACTCCAGTCTCCTCCGGAGCCCTCATCTAACAAGAGCAAACAGAAGGCTTTAGTTACAGTATAACATTTTATTTCTTCAGCTAGGTAATGTGTATACAGATAAATAGTGTATTATTCCTCCTACCAGTTTGGTATTCTTAACAGCTATTATTTTAAAGATAAAGAATACTTTATTGTAAAAATATATGGGTATCTGTGAGACAAAATGGAAAATATCAGCTAAAGAACAAAATACAAGCACATACTTTCATGCAATCATATGTACATGCATTGCTACATAGTGCAATGAGATCAGAAAAATGGGAATTCTGTTTTCAGGTCCATCACATCTAAGAGAACTGACCTTCTATATAAGTCACTTAACTTTGCTGAGGTCCAGCGTGAACTTGCCTGAAGATAGGCTTTATTAACACCTATATAAAGCTATGAAATAATTAATATAATGCAGACAAAAGCAATCCATAAAGTGAAAAACCACTATACCAGAGTAAAGATGTTATGCCTTAGCAGTGTCGCAATATGTTGGGGTTTTTTATGACCACATGTGGCAAGTTTATTAGGAGAAGCACAGAGAGACAAAATCTCCACGGGCAGAATAGCTACGAAATTTTGTAAGTTCGGGGAATGGCTTATATACTGGGGGAATGGAATTTTTCTGTTGGTGGGAGTGACTGTGGAGTGTTTAGTGGTTGCTAAGGATTACAAGTCCATCCCCAGTGTACCTGAGGTGCTAGCCTTCCTGGGTGGTGCTGATTTATTTGGGCAGCGCTGTCTTATGTCCAGCATGTCTGTGGTCATGTGTATTAACGTGATGATGACTGCCCCTTTTGCCTATATGGTCTTGCTGAGTAACTCCCAGAAATGGGTCAGGTGACCAACTTTTATATCATCTCCAGCTAAAGATGGAAGAAAACACTGGGGACCAGGGAGGTCAGATTATGGATATGCATATTTAAGTCCATATCTTCTCCACAGATGAGTCTCTAGAGGATTAGAATTGGCCTCTTCTAAGTACAACTGGGGAGACCCTTACAAATGGAAATGCCACTTATAAATGTAAATGACCCTTACAAAAGGGCAACTTCTATTCAGTTTTTAGAACTTCTCCTGCGACTGTTTCCTAAAAATAATCAGTCCAGGCAGGCCTTGGTAGAGCAGCAGTTAGGTCAGTCACCTCTGAAGGAGCAGGCCACATACCCCTGAGTTCCAGCCCTGGGTCTGGGGGGAAACAAACAATGTGAACAACTAAATAACAACAAATATGCTTCCTCCTCCTCTCTCTTCCTGCCTGCCTGCCTGCCTACCTGCCTTCATTCCTGCTTGTGCCTTTCCTTTTAAAAATAAAATAAAATAATAATCAATCCAAAATAACCCCTAAGCCAAACAGGCAGATAATGGGATGACATATTATGTTCCCTTTCAATATCATATTTTTTATTTTACTTGTTTCCTACAGGTCTGTTTTCCAAATTTTCTACCATGAAAAAAAATTACAATCAAAATAATAAAAATTAATATTATTTAAAGTATCAATAAAAATACTATGCACAGCAAGCCCATAAATCAGAAATCACCTATTAGCATGAAAGAGATATCTACACCCTTGTCACATAAAACTTACAAGATAAAAAAACACCTTTGATATGACCAAAATTGGCTTTTACCTCTACCACTGTTTAAAAAAAAATTTCAAGCCTAAAAATATTAGCTAAAAAGTTAAGTTTCAAATCACTCTAAATTAAAAAAAAATTGAACATGCTCACAGCATCGATGTCCAAGATGAGTTCAGTTTGCAAGCAGTAGCCACAAAAGTTTATTAATGTCTTTCTAAAACAAAAAAGCACTTACATACTGATACAACAACTTTAATGTTTATCCTGAGCCAAGGCGTGCTCTCAAAATCCTCAAATTAGACCCAAAATTGCTGAAATAGAGCAGCATGGCTTTGTAAGTTGTGAAACATTTCAAAATCGTTAAAACTATGGAAGCTGTTAATTTTATAGTTTTCCAAGGTTAGCTTCATTTGCAATTTCATTACCAAGCAGTTGCACAACTAGACATGAAGGTACGAAAGAAATGCATTAGGTAAATCTCTAATTACAGATCAGGAATAAACAAACAAACTTTTAGGTCAACAAGCAAATGGCTTCCACTAAAGGCATAACTGTGTTTTATCTATATTTTCTCTCATCCTCTTGATTTTGATATGTTTAAGAACCTCAGAAAGATTTTAACATTTATGAAGAAGCTGAGGTTTTCAGGAAAGTAAGACATTCTCATCATTTCATAAAAAATAAATGTTAAGTTAGATAAGGAGCCATCTTGGTGGTTTACACCGTTTATCGTAATCAATTTAATATCACTTCCAGCAGTGTGGCACAGCACTGCATAAACAATATGATAATTGGAATTCCTCTGCTCCTTGAATTAGTAAGCAAGTTACAGTGCATATCAATCATGCATAATGAGTCTGAAGCATGGCTTGATTACATTTCATTTGCATAAGAATTTTCTATAATTTTTTTAAACTGATCATTTTTAATTCAGAATAGATTTAAATGCCACAAACCGTTGCTCTCCTGAAATGCTAAGCAATCTTCTTACATAATACAAAAATGCTAATCAATTTTTTGAATGCAGAGCCTAACTTGTTAATGAGTTTTCACCTTTCTACATGCTGTCAAATCTCATTACGCTGTCACCTTTCTGGGTTCACAATTGGAGTACACATTTATATGGTTCAGTTCTAATTGCCACATTACTTCATTGCATTTACAAGGGAAACGTCTTTAAAATAATTTTTGGATTGTCCAATGAAGGGTAATTTGCTCTTTGCATTCGGGAAGTTGTAAAACGCCTACTAGCAATTTTGAGAAATAGTGCTTCAAATCTGCTTTCCCACAAGCCAAAAATGAAGAGTAAAAGTGAAAGAAACAGGAACCAATCCACAAATCTAAAAAATAAGTCACAATGAGATAAAAATGTAGAAATAAAAAGTTTAATAACTATGATACTTTAGAAACTATAGGGATTTATTATATAAAAATATTCATAAGATATTCAGAGGACAGACATTATCTTGAATTTCATACACACACGTAAGTATTAGTCAAACATACTGAAACCTTTTTATAAAACATTTCCAAGAGTGGATCTTAGAAACTAAGAACAAGGGGTAAGATAAGCAACCTATTCTTAAAACACACCATGTAGTAAAACATTGGCATTTTTTAATGATCAATAGGGTTTAAAAAAAAAAAGAATGAGGTCTATGGGAAAAGCAAGCAACTGGGAAGAAATGAATTTCCTTGCTAAGTAGACGCTTAAACTCAAGTCTCTAAGCAAATGCCAACTATCAGCCCACTGGCTAGAAGTAACCATTCCTGAAAGATCTCACGACTACACATTGAATTCTCTATTCTTTGCCAGGAAAATATACACATTCTCCATCGAGGCAACTTTTTTTTTTTCCCTCTAAAGAAACTAAAATTTCCATGAAGAAAAATATTCATGGTAAACGGATTTACTGAATCATCCCGAGGCATTTTTTTCCATCTGCAAATTCCTACTTTATATGATACATGAATACTCATTTACTTGGAAAAATAATTCTCCTGTTCACTTGTTCAATGCACGTGTAGTTCATAAAATCTGTTGATTTGTGTTCATTTATTCATCCTGTAAAGCTTCTAAAAAAAGAGTATGTAATATTCTTTGAAGGGACTTAGATGAAATTTTAGTAAACTATTCCACATTTCAAAAATCACAAGAGTCCTGATATTTCCTAGAAGATTTATCCTTAGCGCAAGACCCAAGATAATCTTTTTTAATTTAGTGCAACTAAGACAAACAAAGCCTGTTTCCTTCCCTAAAAGAGAGATTTGTCTTTGTTAAAAGGAGGGGTGGAGCTTATCATTAAAATAAACGTTAATCAATCACCATGGAGATAATCCTTGGATAGTGCGGTTATAGGTGACTTTCAACAAGAAAATCTGTTAAAAATCTGTAACCCTGGGTACAGCCGAACAATGGTCTCCACTTCAGAACAGCAAGTAATCAAGCCGAATGGGCATTTACAGGGTAGAAGTCTCTCTACAGATTAGCGAAAACAGAGCAAACAGAATTAAACGTGAAAGTAATGACAGGGTAATGGACTGTGAAAACTCAAATCAGGAGACTCTCTTAGTCAATTTATAACAACAAATGCTAAGTAAAGAAAAGAAATGCTTGGTTTTGCACACACCTTCCGCACAAAGGTAAACAACCCCCCAGACCAAGGCAGGGACCACTTTAACCCCCTCCAGGCCTTTCCTTGCGCACACCTTTCTGAATGTGAATGTTTTGGAGCCTCTATGACCAACCACTGCCACACACCTCTCTGACCTGACTCCACAGGGTGAAGCCCAGCGCATATTCATACCCAGGGGCCACCAGGATCTTGCTGCAGACTGTGCCATCGGTCGAAAGGGCCCGCATAGGTGTGCCCATGTTTGCGCTTGCGCCTGCGCGTGCGCCTGCGCACTCATCAATTTGCCATTCTTTCCGTTCTCCTACGTGCTCCTCCATTCTTTGTGACAAATTCTGAAAAATCTTCCTTGTCCTCTCACTCTGGATTTTCCATCTCTCGTTCCCTCAGATTTCGTGCTCTTTTATTTTTATTCCATTTCTCTCCCATTCTGCTTTCTCATTCTTGGACCTGTATATTGTTTTCTGTCAGTTTTCTCTCGTATATACTTTTGAACTTCCGCTGCAGTATCCTCCACCCCCTACCCCCGATTTAAAAAAAAATAGACCAACAGGTTAAGTAAGAAGCAGTTTACTGCACAGCTTCCTGCTGGTCAATGAACTTTCTCGTCTATGCAGCTGATTGGTGAAGCCACATCAAATGAGAATAAAGATAAGTTCACCCCATGACAAAATAAATAAGTAAGTAGAGCTATATATGGGGATAGATAGATATTTTTAGGAAAGGTACAGGCAGGAATGAAGACAAACAGAAGTAGGCATGAAGAGAGGAGGAAGAAGCATTTTATTCATTTTGGTCACCAACTCAGGATCCACTGCTACTCCACCGGGATGGGCCAAATAACGAAATTTGAATCTGTCACTATCCACGGTCATATCACTCAGTTACAGACGTTTCTGGAAAGACCAAGGGGAGGTCAGTGTTCTCAATCAATCCTTTAGATGCATTGTTTCCTTACAGGTTAGACGAATCTCACTGAGATTTCTTACTGTCCTAGAGGACCCAACTACCACAGAGGCCCAACCCTTCCCCTATATGTCCATTTAAAAAGTCCAGCCAGATGGGAAAATACAAATTAATATACTGCTTCTGGATGGGAAATAAACCATAGGAGTAACTAAAAATAGTACTTACGTTAAAAAAGAAGTTTAAGACAAAATCCTTTGATGAATTTATTCAAAGTAGAATATGCAGTTAAAGAGAAAAGAATGAGTAAAACAAATCATGAATAAACAAAGGGTAGTGTAAGCAGAATGTTTCAGAAACACCAAATTTTCAGAGATACTAAAGAGAAAATATGTACAGTACACTCAATTCTGTATTTGAACAGAAGGACGATAAAATAGTCAGTAAGATTTCATTCAGTGAGGTCAGAGGAATGAAGAATTCAAATAGAGGAATAGCCTATGCAGATGCATCTTCATGTTTAGTTGTTAGAATCAGGCAAACCATAACCATAAAGATCTGCCTGCCTCCCCAGTGTGAAATAAAAGAAAGCTGAACTTAAGTAAGGACAAATTTCATTTAAACAAATTATAATAGATAAAACACTCCAATCTCAGGATCTACAAGAGTCTCAAAATCAAAAACTCTCTTTTTTTTAATGGGGAGAACAGCAGCACTAGCAGGAACTTCATGGAGGAGAGGGGTAAGTGGTAGGGGTGAGGAAGTAGGTAAAATGAGGTATTTCAACGGGAATCATTTCTCTCTATGGCCAACCAATTCTCAAGTGTCAGAACACATTGTTAAGGGGGAATATTCTGCACCTTGATACTTGCTTAAGTGATAGAAGAGCACATATCACAGACCTATGATGAGGACAGAAACCGGACTAAAATTTGGTTAAGTCAACCTAGAGGGCAAAGAATGTATAGTGAATAACATTTTTCTGAATGTCTAGAGGACTTGATTTCACTATACATGGTTTTGCTTACAGTCAGTTTCTGAGAACAATGGATGTTAAGTGAGAATTTACTATACGAAAGTAAGTACTGGGTCAACAATATGTTAAGACTACTCTACCTACTCTAAATGGAATCCTCCAATGTTAAGTCTGTTCTGAGTAGAGTACTTAGGCAACCTACTCTATTTTCAACATTTATTTCCATTTTATTCAGCAAATATTTTTAGAAATTACTCTGTCAGAGCTGTGTCTGAATTGTTGCTGTGGTAGATTTTTCTGTAGTTGTTCAAGTCCACCTACGGAAATTGAGACCAAGCTACCAAATAAAATGCACAAATAGAAACAACACTTCGTGATTAGGAAAGACAAATTTCTTACACTACAGACAAGAAGGCTGCTCTGAACTGTAAAGTGACTTTCCCTTAGTCATACAACTAATATTAGAACCAGAACGAAACTCTAGGTAATCTTAATCCTTACATACAAACACAGACGCATGCACACACACATGTACACACGCACGCATGCGCACACACACATGCCCATTTGCTCACTCCTCTGAAACACTATCACAGTCGTTGATGATGAATGTTCTTATGCTTAAGAAAAGCATTTCATTTTGATGATGCAGTTATTGTTGACTATACTTTTTAAAAAAATTCTTTTGGAAAAGGTTAAGTCAATCTTTCTATCTTGGAGCATATATACTCAAGAAAAAAGACTCTTTTCCAATACAGAAATTTACAATAAAGAAAATGACCTTAAATCCAGGGAAACAGCAGGGACCATTAAAGTCACGCTGAAGTCAAAGTTATGTTTGTGGTTTTAATTTGTCCTAATACAATCAAAGAATAATTTTTGTTGTTGCTATAATTTTACCAAGGTATTTTTTTCAGAATGAACAGTGCTCAATATGACCTGTGGTGAATCTGCTCAGAAAAATTTACTTTGATATTGATATTTATTAGCGGATACTGCAGAATTCACACATTCTACATTAGCAATCTGAAGTAAACAGAAAGCAGTAATGGGAAAGATAAGATGACGAATTAGGTAGAAAATAATCACATCTAAAAGGAGACATTAAATGTGATTAAACATATTGTTTGCTATTCCTCTGGAAGCAAGAATCAAGAATTCAAGAAACTGTAGCACATCATTTTATAACACAAAATATGGGAAAAAGTATGATAAAAGTAATATGTCATTGAAATCTGCCACTAGTATGGTCTCTTGCTTGTTTATAATTTGTTTTATAATTTTCATATTCTTAGAAATCACTTCTAGAGCTTCAAATAATACCATAGTACATTATATATACTGTGATCTAGATGTCAAGAATGAATGAATATAAAATAGCTATTCCAAAGATGTATGAATATGGCAAAAAGCAACCTCACCTCCTGAAAACAAAGAATTACCTAGAGATAAGACAATAACGTTTTGCTAACCTCACACAATAAATAATAAAATAGAAATCACAGTGGAATAATAGAATGTATTATTTTAGCCATCAAGCCTGTATTATTCTGTTGTGTGCATATGTTGTAGATTTAAAACTATGCTTGTCATAGCTACATTTCAAAAATGAGGTATGCTTCAGAATGGCAGAAGAGAAGACATTTTGTATTTTCACTCTGATGTTCCCTCCTACAACCACCACAATAACTTAACAAGGTGAAACCCGGAAACTATACTTTCCCTTTGATTAGAGAACTTTTAACAAACAGATACACACACACATACTTATTTATAGATATGTGTATGCATATACATAGTTTTACTTGAAAAAGGCAAACAGAAAGTACTTTTATAAGCACAAATCAATTTACTATTTTAAGATTATTTAGTATTTACATAACTCAGAAGAAATTTAAAAGTATCTTTTCTTGGTATGGCTGGTGGTGAAGCAGTTGGGTCAATCACCTCCAAAGGAGCAATCCACATACCCCTGGGTTCGGGTCCCGGGTCCAGGAGTAACAACCAGTGTGAACAACTTAAATGAAAATAAAGATGCTTCTTCTTCTTCTCTCTTCTTGCCTGCCAGCTTGCTTACCTTCACTCCTGTCTGCACTTTTCCTTAAAAGAAATCTGTTTTCCTACAGATACCAAAATGTGTATATTAGAAGAGAAAGAACAGGTAGATACTAGTTAATAGGAATATATAGGGTTGTTAGAGTCAGAAGCTATGAGTCTGAGTTCCATCTTCTAAATAACTTGACCAATAACTGAACTCTCTGAGTCTCACTTTATTCAACTGGAAGATGGAGCATATGCCTGCCATTATAATAAAATCCAATGCTACATCGTGAAAAATGCTTCATAAACTGTAAATATTAACATAAATGAAAATCATTTGACTTTCCTAGTACCCTCTCCACATGCCTGCCAGTGGACTGATTGGATGGTAATCTCTACATATAAGAATGTGGGGTTCTAGATATGAAACTGATTGTGTACATTTTTACAGCTACAAATAGCCTCAGTTTTCTCAGCCCTCAATGTAGTATGCAACATACTGTAGACAAAAGTGCCTAGCTTTTGGATCCAGACCCCTGGGTTGGGATCCAGTTCTCATTTCTCTAGTGTGGTTGTGGTCATAGGCATATCACTTAAGCTTTTTGAGCCTCCGTTATTTATTAATATGGCCATAAAAATAGTAGCCAAGCCCCCAGACTTGTTGGACAGTTGCCTGAGGTAATGTTTCGTAAGTTCCAGCACCTGACTTGGCACATAAGAGGCACTCAGCAAAAAAGAGTGATGCTATCAATATTGATGCTTCATTTTGCAAATGTGATTCCAGCCCTCAACAGCAGGATTCAAGCCCCGGGCATGTTGACCTGAAATGCTTTCATAATGAATAATGCTCCTTATGACCTTGGGTGAATTTTCTCAGAAGTATGTGCTTTTATATTAACATTTATCAGCGGATACTGCAGAACGCACACTTTCTAAACCTGGTAGGGAGTTCTTTGCTTCAGATCCTTTCTTCTTAAACTGCCACTTATAATCAGAAATTTTTTCACATCTTGGTGATCAATATTGCAAATAGGCGTCACATCAGTGAACTTATTTACAAACCAAGCTATGTTAAAGGATAAAGCTTCTAAGCAACTCCTAAGTGGTATAAATATTTAAAAAACTGTACAGTAACACCATCCTTAGCTAACATGAACATGTCCTTTATTAGATGATGCAACACTCGTAGTGATGAAAGTCTTGACCAGAGATTAATGATTATCCTTGAGCTCAAATCAGCCATAAAGCACTCCGAATTTACAGTAGTGAAAATTTGCATTTTCAAGACTTACTGCTCTGTAAGCAACCACTTGTTTCTCCAAACTAGACTAAAGAAGGAAGAACTTGTGTCTTGCACTCTTTGGAGGAAGAGTGATTTAGAAGCTACTTAGTTTGTAGACTGTGTTTCTTCACTCTTCTGTCTCTACGGCTAGCAATTGCTTTCTACCACAAATCATCTCAGATAATTTCTGGAGATTGCATATCTGTGTCACAAACTTCATAACTAAAGAGGGAACACATGGAATTTGAATAGATAATCAAGGAGTCATGAGGACCATGAAAATAAAATTAAAGGAAGAAAGGGACATAGTAGATGCAGGGATAAGGCCATTTGAATTGGATGGTCAGGGGAGGCCAATAATATTTGATCACTAGTATTTGATCAGGAACCGAAATAGAGGAAGGCTTGATGCCCTGTAGTTATTCCCAGGAGAGGACACAGCAAGAGCAAAGCCCCAAAGTAGAAGTGTGCGTGATGTCCTTGAAGGGCAGGATGGAAAGCAAGTAGTACAGTCACAACAGCGCAGACAGGGGAGTGAGGAGGAAAGTGGCTAATCTTGTGTGCAAGTGCAAGTTTGTACACTAACAACATATGTACAAGACTTACATGGAAAAATAGAAAAACATTCTTAAACACACTCAAAAGAAGACCTAAGCAAATAAAAGGAATACATTTTCTGTATAAGGAGACTCAACGTTTAGAAAGATAAAAAAATATACATTTTTCCAAAATTATATGCAGTTTCAATGTAATGCCAGTGAAAATTTCTACAGGCTTTTATAAGATCTCGCTAAGCTAATACAATTTTTTAATAGCGAAATAGTGATAAAAGGATGGTCAAGACACTCCCATAAAGGAATGAGATGGGTAGATTTGAAGTACAAAATACCAACATTTTTCATAAAACTTTAATGATTAAGAGTGTGGTATAAAAATTGGTCTTGTACCACTTTAGCCTTTCTGGCTCTCTGTTTCCCATTTGCTCATTCCACTGGCATGGATATTCCCTTTGGACTCTTCTGCTTGTTCCTTTTGTCTGAGATCTTCTACCCTCAGATATCTTTGTGATTCATTGCGTCATTTCCTTTAGGTCTCTGCTAGATTAGTGAGGCCTCTCTGTCATATTTAAATCCTCCATGCATATGGTACTCCCTATGCTCCTTCTTTACTTATTTTTGATCCTACTTATCAGCATTTGATATTTCACATATCTTAATTATGGATAACTTATTGATGTTTTCCTCACTAGACTATAAGCTCCAGAAGGGCAGATATTTTTGTCTCCCTTGCTCATTGATGGATTCTTATCATTGAGAAAAGTGCCTGGCATATCGTACATGATTGATCTCAGTTGAAGGGATCGTTGATTAAATGAATAATATTGGCAGTGAGAAGTAACTGAAGCACAGAAAACAAAGTCCAGACACAGACTTTAAATATATGAACATGTCATAGATAAGAGAGACATTGCCGATCACTGGGAAAAGAACAAAAACAAATTTTGCTGAAACAGTTATTTATCCAAATGGAAAAATGCAAAAAGATCTCTACTTCAAGCCAAACATAAAATTCATTTAAAATATCTAAAATACATAAATGTAAAATGCAAGCCTTTAAATATCTTTAAATTAAATGTATAATTCACTTTATAACTTTAGGAAGGACATTTTTCTAAAATAAAACCAAAACCAAAACAAAACAATAAGCATTCATAAAGAAGTTGTTTGCTAAATTACATTGAAATTAAGAATTTGTTTACCTAAAAACTATCCATAAAATGATGGAAGATATCACAAATTTGAATAATATATTACTATTTTTTTAGAAGGAAAGGTGCAGGCAGGAATGAAACAAGAAGTCAGGCAAGCAGGAAGAGAGAGGAGGAAGAAGCATTATATTTATTTTTATTTAGCTGTTCACACTGGCT
This sequence comes from Solenodon paradoxus, assembly GCA_004363575.1. Taxonomy (NCBI): domain Eukaryota; kingdom Metazoa; phylum Chordata; class Mammalia; order Eulipotyphla; family Solenodontidae; genus Solenodon; species Solenodon paradoxus. The sequence continues at coordinate 39,641 of RJWH01004942.1, read as the reverse complement.
GTCGAGTCCCCAGACCTGTGTCTTGAACCCAGTGGTATGTGAACTGCTCCTTTGAAGGTGATTGATCTAACTGCTGTTCCACCAGTGTGTGCTGAACAATATATTTATAAAATGTATAACTAGAAAGCATTTCCAGAATATCTGCAAACTCCTGAAAATTAACAGAATGACCACTCAGTTAAAAAAGATCAAAAAGGTAAATAGGTACTTTCAGTAAGAAAACACCAGAATTTTCCGTGACATATTCAATTATACTCAATGTAACTAGGAATTATGGACATCAAATATAAAACCACAAGATACTATTTTACATTCACTAGATTGAAAAAACTTAAGAACTCCGACCTTTCTAAATTCTAAGAATTGTGAATCAATTCACATATACTGCTGGTGTAAGAGGAAATTCATATAACTACATTGAATAGCAGCCTATCAATTTCTTTAAAATGGTATCGACTCATTTCCAACAATCCAATATTTCTCTTAATAGCATATAGAGTTTTGTCTATGTGAAATAGCTGTATTATAGGAAGATTTTACAAAATTCTTTGCCCTCCTTCCCTTCCTCAACAATAAGAACAAAAAACTAAAATCAGTTCAAATTCAGATATCCTTTGACAGGAGAACACATGAATAGATTGTGGCAAATGTTTAGAATGAAATACTATATAGCAGTGAAAATGAACAAACTGTAGCTTCACACATTCACATGAATGAATCTAGAAACATGATATTGAATGAAAAAACAAAATCAGAGGAATATACACAGATTGATACCACTTTAGTAAGCTTTAAAACTGCAAAAACTAGCAGCAGTACATTGTTTTGGGATGTATAAAAAACTGGTTAAAATTGAGCACCCAGGAGAATACTCGAAAATTGTTCAGAATAACAGTTACCCCTGGTGTGGGTTACTATGGGGTAGAAGTGGAGTGGAAGACAAAGGAACATTAAAGACTGTTGGTCTTTTCTTGTTCCTGAATTGGACAATAGATTCATTTTATTGTCACGTTTCATGATTTACATAAGCAAATACATTATTTTGTGATTTGAGTGTTTCCTAATTATACTTTTGTTTGAAAAAATGACTCGAAACAAGGATTTCTTGAACAAAAACTATACATATCGAACAAATAGATGACAGATTTGTAGGCAAAATCTTCAGTATCAAAATCTGATAAAATATTTATAGTCTACACAAGATTCTCAAATTGGTGCAGCGGTTAGGTCAATTGCCTCTGAAGAAGTGCAGGCCACATACCACCTGGGTTCCAGTTGCGGCTTTGGGGGGAAACAACCAGCATGAACAACTAAACAAAATTAAAATAAAATGTATCTTTCTCTTCTCCCTTCCTGCCTGCCTGCCTGCTCACCTTCATTCTTGCCTGCGCATTTAAAAATAATTTCTCATATTAACAGCAAAACAAAAATCAAAGCTATTGATATAAAAATGGGCAAAAATATGAGCAGCCCATTCACAGAAATGCAAAACTAAATGTGCACCACAGTAATAAAAAAAAAATACTAATTAATCAGTGCGCTGCCATTAATTTCCATACACTTGTCAAAATGTGAAAATGATACCAAATATTGTCAGGTACTATTTACTCTCATGTACATTGATCCGTTTTGATGTACAATCCAGTATTATTTTGCGAAATCAAGTATATATTATATCAAGCGTGTATTATATATTTATATATATATATGTATATACTATCTCTAGCTATATATCGAATGTTCCAGCCAACCCCACTCCTGGAATATCACTCTAAGAAACTCACATTGCAGGACCATAAAAGAATATTTACAAGGATATTCATCACTAGGTGGGTTGCGGTACTAGAAGTTAGAGGCAAATAAATTAGTTATCACCAAGTGAGTGAATAAACCAGTTGTGGATATGTGCTATGCAATACTCTGCAGCAATATAAACAATAAAACTAGATTTAGTTACAGTCCCTGGGGCAGACCTCGGCAATATAACACTGAGTGAAAACATTCAAAACCATAATACCTATAACACAATGCCACGTATAGACATTTTTAAACACAAAAAATACTATTTCTTAAAAAGACACAGGGTCTTAAAAAATTAAAGCAATGAGATCTTTCATGTCCTTTCTCTTCTCAACAATATCTATTTTGTGAATTTTGGTTTTAGAGTGCTATTCGTTTTTGCTTTTTGTCTAAGGATAACTTACCTATGAAATCCAACTTTTCACAAGAAATGGACTGATCCATAAGATTAGCTTAACCAATAAAGGGTGTAAATCACTCAACAGTTGATACCTGGCACAGGAGGAAGAGAGGGAAGTAATGGATTTGGGTTTATGTTAGAAGCTCACTGTTCTCAGAAAAGTGAAGAAATAGATAATTTATGACATTTTCCATAAACAAAACTTTTAACCAATTTTGGTAAAAGGAGTATACCTTCTCTGAAGCTACAAGGAAACACTTTATGAATTACATATACATATATATAATACACACACATGCACATGCACACACACATATACATATATATTTCACACACATGCACACACATATATACATATATGTAAATATATTTGCAGCACGATATTTTCCATGTGACCCTCCTCTTGATCTTAGGAGATGACTACGACTGGAAAACAGATATCAATGACTCTTGGTGTATTTAATAAGATCAAAAAAACCGGTATGGACTGTATGAAAGTGTTCTGCTAATTTCACTAATTGGCCAATATAGTAACCATAAAAATTGTAATGCAAAATCAAACCTTGATTGAATGTTAACAATTTTGCAAGTACTTTCACTTGTGTTTGTTGTAAGACCCCACCTTTCCCTACCAAAAGAAATCCCTCTAAGTTAGGCAGCTATTCTTAGCTCCAGTTTGCAGAATTAGAGTATGACATGGAAAAGTTGTCATTCAGCTAGCAAAGTATAGAAGAGTTACTAAACACGTTTATCTTCTCACTGGTCATGGGAGAAATTCTGGAAAGTTGTGAATCAGAGATTATTTATTTATCTGATAGAGCATTTTTAAGATAAAGGAAGTAGCAGAAACTGAACAAAGGTGTCACCCTGAGCACAGAGTCCCTCTAATGCTAAATTCTAAATTTGCTGCAATATGTTTGAGAATCTGACTGACTGACTCAAATAGAAATTCAGTAAAGTTACTAACTAGTCAAGGTAATTAACAATAAGTGATCTGCTGTTTTAATATCAGCATCACATATCCTGAATACATTCTGAAATATTAAATGAAGAATGAAATTTTTCAAGAAGATATGCAAAATGGAAAAAAATGTCCTATTTTGTGCAGCGAAATTTCCACTTGGTTCATGTTTTATTAATGAAAATTAGCTAACTGTGGGACCCATATATTTCTAAAAATACTGTTCTACAAAGACTTGATGAAGGAATGCTGAGCATACCCAGTGAGTAACTGTTTACCATAGATGAAAAGACAGCACTTGGATTTTCTTGAGTAATTCTGGCATAATTAGCTATTGAAAAGGGTTAAACATTTTTCAGAACTATTCCAATATGTAATTCAAATGTCCTCATTTCTAAATTTTCCTTCACAAATAAACCCAGATGGCTTTTTTGATATATTTATTTTAAGTTCCAAATTTACATGTAAATTCTTTTTTAACGTTTTTGTGTCAAGTTCGGTTACATTGGAAACTTAGGCAGACACACACTTTCTTAGAGGCTGCCATAACAAAAGATGTTTCTTTTAAACTGGAGCACAATTCCAAGTTTCATTATAGTGTACACATAAACTGAGAATGTCAACACGAATCTCTGTGCAATAGATAGCTATTTGTATTTGATGATATTGCCATAGTAATCATTTATAAGATCAATTTCTACACCATTACCTATAGTCTGCTTAATTTCTCTGTAATCCTGACTGCTTCTTGAAATATACCCTAGATGCCTTTGTATTTCACTAACTTGCCATCCCAATTGTTTTGTCATACCAATTATTTGCTTATAGTATGAATTAGGAAGGTCACATAGTGCCCATAGCAGGGGAAATACATTCAGTGGTAATTCCAACTGTAATCAACAGTGGTGTCTTTAATATGGATAAATCAAGATACGAAAAAAGAAATGATTGCAGAATGTTCACTGGATTTACACGGGCAAAGGGTGAGGACTCCATATACACCCTAAAACATCACCATCAATTTCTTTCACAAACTGCCCATGCGCTCAAGCCTAATTGTCATTTATTTCCTAAACCTTGAGAAGTTTAAGTTTGATTGAACCTATAAATGTGACCGCGTCCTTCGCCTATAGCCATCAGAAAACTCTGAAATGACAAGTGTTAGTATTTACAGGACCTGGAAATCACACAGTTCACCTGTTGCCACACACACAGCAACTGGAAGGTGAGTGGACAAGGAAGAGGGGGAGACGGGAGAGGGAGAAGAAGGGAGAGAGGGGAGAGAAACGGATCTGGCCTTCTGCTTTATTTGGAGTCAAGGGTGGGGGCCTCAAGTGGTCAGTTACTGAAATCAACATTATCTCTAAAACTAAAGAGATCCTTGGGGTCGAGGACCTGATTCTTTGTCTAATAGTGCAGTTGTAAATTTCTTTATATAACCGTCTTTGAAGGAGTTATCTCTTTGAAGTGGATTCCTCACCAATTAAAGCTTAGGGCAGGAACATATGCTACAAAAAAGAAAAGAAAAAAAAGACAGCAAGTATCAAGGCGTCCCCGACATTGACTCACAACGGTCTGCACTTTGATACAATGCAGTGCCTGCTGCTCTGTGTTGACTTCTGTGCACCTAGAGCGGGACACACAGGCGACTAAGGCAACACAACTGAAAGAGAACATATCAGCAAGACTCAATCCACACATCTTCAGAGACTTTCCACCCCCCATCCCTGTTAATAGACTCTCAAATGCAGAGTACTGTGATTCTTACTTTTCAGGTCATGGTACATTGTAATTATTCGTTTTTTTAAGGCCCCTCCCGGTTTACATTCACTATTTATTACCTCTTATCCCCAATGTGCCCTCCCATTCTCCCAACAAAGGCTATCTTTGCAATGGGTTTGACGTGTCTGTTTTTATTCATATGTCCTATGAACTGGGTATTTTCTGTGTATGTGTGTTATTACATATATGTAAATGACATTGCATTCTAGACCTAACCACTTTCTTTTTTCACTCAGCATTTGGTTATATGTCAACATAGTCCATTTTGTCTGACTGCTATATCCACCATGCTGACCTCACCACTCCACTAGTAACAGAGAATGTGTGCAAATCCCTCCACAGCAAAATACAAAATTAGGACTGCAACAAACATTTTTGTAAATGTCTATGTATGAAGCTGTGTGCATTCTATCTGGAGTACATAGTAAAACTATTGGTTCCAAGAGTGTGTGTATCTCTATTGTATGTTAACAAAATACCACCTGATAACACACAATAATGTTTAGAGTGGTAAAAACTTGAATACTAGATGTCTATTTTTAAGGCATTAATTCATTCCGGTCTATCTATAATGGAATATTATGTAGCAATTCTAAATGTAAATAGTTAAGCTTTATATTATTTTGTATTTAACTGAATTAAGCAGAATGCTAATAGGAATGTGCAGTGTTTATCTAATTAAAACAAAACATGAATGGAATACTACACAGCATTTAGAAGCAATGAAATCCTGTCATTTGAATCAACATGGAGGGATCTAGAGGGGATGATGCTAAGTGAAATAAGTCCAAAGAAGAAAGCTAGATACCAGATGACCTCACTCATAGGTGGAAATGAATAGACAAAACAGGAACAAATGAAACAAAACCAACCCTTGGACACTTGGAACAAAACGGAGGTGACAAATAGGGAATGGGACGGGAGGGAGGGGTACAGAAATGGTGGTAGAACCCACTGGACAGTGGTGAAGAACTCTTGCTGATTTGGTGGAGGGCAGGGTGTGTTGACATATATATGATGAATAGGGAACCTTTATGTGTGAGTTTATTTAAATGTGCAAAAATTAAAATTAAAAATAAAACATGATCATTTAGGAAATGCTGATGGAACAAATTTTATTTTCTATTAAGAAAGCAATTGTGTCTTAGTCAGTTAGTGCTGCTATAGCAAAATACTACAGATCTGGTGGTTTATAAAAAATAGAGACATTTCTCTCTCATAGTTCTGGAGGCTGGAAGTCTGAGAGAGGGTGTCAGCATAGCCAGGTTCTGGCGAGGGCTCTCTTTTCTGTTGTAGACTACTGACTTCTCTTTGTCTCCTCATGTGGCGTGGTGGAAAGAGAATGAGAAGGCTCTCTGGATCATTAATAAGGACAGGAATGCCTTTTGGGAGAGCAGCATTCTCATGATCTAATCATTTCCCAAAGACCCTCCCCGATACACATTCAAATGCCATAACTCTGGGGATTAGACTTTAAAATAAAAATTTTGAGAAGGCACAAACATACAGGCCATGCAAATTCTTTTTCCAAACCCAAACAATAAAAATAATCTATAAATTCTTCTAAATTTATAGTATTCCCTTTCACATTTAGGTCATGACTTCATCTGGAGATCCACATACTATATGGTGAAATGGTATGTAAGTTCTCTTCTTCTTCAAGTAATGAGTTAATTTTCTTAATATCATTTACTAAGCAATCTTCTTTTCCCGTGATACATCATTCCCTCTTTATTGCATTTGAGCTCCCAATTAAGTGGTATTTAGATTCCATCGAATTCCATTTAAAAACAGGATGCTTTATTATCAATAGTTACAAAATGTTAGAATGAAAACCTTTATGATTTTGGAAAGTCAGTGGTGAATTTAAACTATCAAGTTAAAATATATGAGGGGGTATATCATATCCCCCTTCCTTTCGTGGATTTCGTGAGGTGCACTTTGGAAGTCTGAGCCAGAAGCCTTTGTTAGTTCTTCACCTTGTCAGGTTTCTTGGATTTTATAAGGACATTTTCTCTCTCCTGGCAACTGAGTGTCTAGGGAACGGAACAGTAAGTTAATAATATGCTCAAGTAGGCCTACCAACAAAGTAATCAAATGAAAGGATGTTGAAAAAATGAAAAATAGAAAGAGCTTCGTATCACATGCTTCTGCGTACTCAGTGCCTGGAAAAAAAAGATTTCTGCACATATCTACTGTGCTCTAATTCACATGTCAACTACATACATGGGAGAGCTATACCAAAACACTTGACTGCCTTTGTTTGCATCTTTCTATCATGGCTTCTATGAAGAAGAGTCTTCTTTTTTTTTAATAGGTGTTTTTTATTGTAGTAATTATTCTGCACATTAAAATAACTTCCTATGTATAGGTTCTCTATTCCTTAGATATGTGTCAACATACCATGCCTTCCACCAAATCACCAAGTGTTCTTCAACTTTGCCCAGTGGGCTCTGCCACCATTTTGAAGCAGAGTCTTCTAAAAGTGTCCACAAAGGAGAATCTTATGTGATGATGTGAATTATGTCATGTATCTTATAGAAGTCACCATCAATCACCTCTTTTTATATACCGTGACTTCAATTTTCAAGATAATAGGTGTTCGAAGGATACATCCTAAGTAAAATCAAGTTCCGACTCGAAGAGATTTTCCTATACATCTGAAGGAAACACACCAAAGTTTTCATTTTGTATTCTGTTTTGGATGCTTCCCATAATTTTATATGGCTACAAGTAAAAGTGTGCTCCTGTTCGCTCACATCTAAAATTATACTTTCAGACTATGAAATTGCATGATGTCTGATATAAGAAGCATTTAGTTATAGCTTCTTGCTAGTATAGTGGTCAATCAACCAAGAGTCAGGGTTTAAGTTACCCCATTGGTGGGGAGTATTTCTTATTCTGGAAGAATATAATTTTTTCCAGAGTCATGTGCAATATTGTATAACCAGTGCCTCAGTTCCTGAGTAAATATTATTAAATGAATTGTCATTTAGCTTAAGTAATGAAAAATCCTCCCTAAACAGCAGGAATATTCTAAAAGCTTCCTTCCAAAGGCATGGCGTTTCTGCACAATTAAGTCTCAATTAAAACAAATTTGGGCTGGAAGATAGTAGATTCTGCAATGATCTTCTGATCCGATTCCAGCCCCTTCACCCATATCTTAGTGCTCCCAGTATACCAGATAGAAATGGGATAAGAATACAGCTCAAAAACACTGATGTTTTTGACTCAAATATTTTTATATGGTCCTCAAAGCCTAAGTGGAAAAACTTATGTTCTGCTTTATTTAATCCCTTCCTCCCTTTGCAACAGCCATATTTTATTTTAAAACTGCAGCAGTTCTAAATAATACGAGAAAAATTTATATGTGAAAAATAAATAAGGTAATGAAAATTTAAAACGTGATTTAAAAGCACAGAGTGCAAAGTTCACAGATATCATGTCCATTTAACTTATACGCAGGACCACATGTGGGCACTTAGCACTTTTTAATAGAGAAGAGACAGATGAAATGCGATCCCATAAAATTAGATAGATGAGAAGAGAAAAATATATATGTACATCCATACAGTTTTACATTAAATAAAGCCACGAGACATGTATAAATACATCTACAGAGAGGAAGGATGGGGGGTTGCAACAACAGTATTTCCTTTGTGGTCTCAGTTTACCCATTTGTGAAATTAAATCTTTTCAATGTATGATTTCCAAGGATTCTTACCATCTTTGATTCTCAATCCTTTTGATGATATTTATGCTGTATATAAAAATATAATTTTCTGGCTATGCTTAAAGTTCTTAAAAAGCAAACTAGAATCCTCATCTGAGTCAAATCCAAAAAAAAAAAACAAAAAAAAAAAACCCAGGTTGAAGATTAAACAGTGCCAGCTATGACATTTTCTAGCATTATTAGAGTTAGGTTATAAGCTCTGTAAAAAAAAGTCATAGGACACTGATGATTAATAAGCTAGAGTAGAAAGGTCCGTGAAAGCTTGTACTGTGTGAACTATTATTAGATTTTAAAGGCATTGGGGAAATCTACCTGAGAATTTGGACAGATGCCCTTGAATTCGTATACTTAATATTAATTTTCATTCCTAAGTAGTTAGGAGCAGTGCTGCATAGCAGAAGTCATACAAAAGGCCCAACATCATGTGTTGAAATCTTCAGAGATTAAAAATGATGCTCCTTACCTGTACCATTAGAATGTGTGAATTAAAAAAAACAAAAAGTGGGAATGGATAATAAATTGATTATAAAGAAGTCATTTTAAAGCAAAACAAATGTCTTACAGACATCTATACGAAAAGGAGAAATTATTTTGTTTCTTTCTAGTTAGTCATTTCCATCCTGAAGAACTGAAAAATTTTCACAAATATCAACATCTTAGCTCTCGTTCCTTCTTGAAACATACTTTGAATTTCACAAACACGGCAATCTACATATTTGGACTGTATGGCTGTCTTAGTAAAGTAATATGGCACCCAGAGAACCAAGACATGACATAGTTCAAGAGCAAAAGTGTGTGTTGAACACACTGATAAACTTGCAGAGATAACATCAGACCTGATGTGTGAGCTAGTTGCCTGGTTTTGCAGACAAAAGGAATATAAGCCTAGGTATATCTGTGCTATCAATCAACAAAGGTTTGGGCTAGTATAAGGTAAGAGAGGCACTCCCCTCAAATGTAAAACTAAAGGGGAGACCACAAAACTCAGTAAGTAAGATAAATAATATTTTAATCTAATACTTAAAAGATCAACATGAAAAAAAACATGATTTTAACCCAACCAATTTTTAAAATACAGACACTATTCAACTCTGTACCATCTTAACTTTCGCACTTCAAATGAACGCTTCTCTTACCTACCCTAGTTTCCAAGTCTAAAATCACAACAAAAAGTGAGTCCCTGTGCTAACTTAAGCTTGAGGCAATTGCTTAAGAGCTTCCTTCTGATGTGACACTAACCTCTGTAGATCTGGCGACTGCATAAAGAAATTGAAAATCCCTCTTGAATAACCTATATCAAGACTAGAAGCATCAAATATTGACAGAGGTGTGGAGAAAAATTAACTCTTGTACATGGTTGGTGGTAATATAAACTGGTACAGCCACTTTGGAAAACAGTATAAATAACCCCTGATCTAGCAATTCCACTTCTAAGTTTCTAAGTAAAGAATATGAAAACAAACAAAGATATATGGATCCCTATGTTCATTGTAGCATTAATTATAATAGCCAGAATATAGACACAGCCTAAGTGCTCATCTGTGGATGAAGTAATGTGGTATATAAACCATGGAATACTACACAACCCCCCCAAAAGTGAAACCTTGCCATTTGTGACAACATGGATGGAACTAGGTATTATGCTAAGTGAAATAAGTCAAAAGGAGAAAGACAAATACCGAATAAATTCACTCATGTGGAATATGAAGATACAAAACAAATGAGAAGACAAAACAGGAACCAACCCTTGGACAGTGACAAGAGAACTGAGATGACCAGAGAAGGAGGTGGGTGGGAGGGATAAAAGAGTACTAGGGTCAATGGACAGTGGGAGAGGATGGTTACAAACTTGGTAGGGGGTGACATCATATATATGATAAAGCGTACACCTGTACTCCTAAAACTTACAATGCTGTAAACCCATGTTGATGTAATTAAGAATTTGATTAATGAATTATAAAAACTGTAAAAAAGCGAAGAAAAAACACCTCTTAAAAATGAGTCTACGGACTCAATGAAAATTAGTTTAATTCTAATTTCATTCAAATTGCTATAGTCAGTTTGCAACGTTTACCCCAAATAAACACTCATAGAGAGTCTGCGAATGAATTACTCCTAAAGAACATGATTTTGATCAAGCAAATGAAAATTAATTGTAAATATTCTATGGATAATTGAAATCTTGGTGCTCTAGAGAATAATTGTGAGACTGAGGAATGATGAGGGAAAGAGTAAGCTCAATTCCAGCAATGCTTGATACTAAGCATGTTAGCATCGACATGGCGATTTAGAAGAAAGAGCTCTGGAATGACCCTTAAGTGGACAAGGTTTAACTGCACTGGATTTTGGCATCACTCATGGTTCGATGGCACTTTCAGAAAAAGAACATCAATTGAGGTAACTTGACATATTAGAAATAGTACATGCTGTCATGTTCCATATCTTTGTTCTTTAATGTCAGAACTGTACTTGAAAGTAAAAAAAAAAAAAAAAAAGAAAGAGTAACACTTGCATGAGCTAGAATCCAGTATTTAATTAACACTAAAATTTAAGGATCTTAATCAATGCAATTGGGGCACCAAGGGTGGGTGAAAGATTCTTCCACAGTGGGAAGAAGTCAGGAAAAACATCAGAGATGTAATTAGTGAAATAGGCGTTCACAGGTTTATAAGGATTCTCCAGGTGAAAGAGAATGATTCCAAGAGAGCCAGTCACTTAAGAAATGGCATTTACAATGATGAATAAGATATATTCCTCTATCCTTTCAATGAGTTTAGCTGAGGGACTATGATATACAACACAATACAGAAACCTCAAGGAGCAATGAAAGAAGTATATATAAAATACCACAAAGAAGGTTTAGAAAGGAGAGAAGGCATCCCAGGTTGAATTTTACAAGATGAATGAGGAACAGCATCACCAGGAGTTCACTTGAGCTGAGCCCTGAGAAATGACAGAAATGAGTGTGTGCAAATGACAAGGACAATATGGCCAGAGGTACACTGGATGTTAATCGAAGCAAAGTGTTGTATAGTTTGAGTGTCATATGTGCTAAATCAAAAGAAATAATGAGAGATAATGTGCCCAGTCTTAGCTTGGAACCAGAGAGTTAAGAGCAGAACAATCTAGACAGTGCTTAAAAGCGGATGCTTGTCAATGGTAGCTTTGTCACAAAGACATGATCAGAGTCGTGCTTTGATAGATAAATCAGATCTCAGTATGAAAAATGGAGTAAGGATGACAGACAAAGGCAAGGAGATAAGTAAAGAGACTGAGAAGTCCTACTAGGATGAGGACAGGATCCTTCAGACAAGTGGAATCTGTCTTCCAGCAACTCTGAATTACAATAAGTAAACCCGAAGAAATCCTGGCTCTTAAATCTACCCTCAATTCACTGAGTTAAAACAGAGCCATTGGGTGCACTCTGGTGACTTAATGGTTACGACCGTCAGATAAAATCCACACACATCCCTAGAAGCCCAGTTTGCAACCAGGGCCTAGGAACAGCCAAGATGAACAACTAGAGAAAATGAATAAAATGTGTCTTCTTCCTTTCCCTTCCTGCCTGCCTACCTGCCTCTGCTGACCTTCATTCCTACCTGTACCTTTCCTCTAAAACAAAGAAAGAAAGAAACAAACAAACAAAAAGAGCCAGTTTTTTAGTTCTTGGTTTAGGCAATTGATTGATGTGTACTTTAATAATTGCTGTTATCAATTGTACTGTTTCTTCAGCACACTTTGTAAAATATCCAGCACTACTTAGGTATAGAATTCAAAATGGTTTCCTTCTCTGTGTGTATCCTCTCGCTATCTGTCCAACTGACTCAAATGTCGGCATTACTTTAAAAGTTCTCCATTCACCAATGGGTTCAAATTCAAGCTTCCTGGCTAGAAATACGAAAGACTAATCTGACCTCTCGTGGACTCTCTAGTTTTCATTTTTCACCGTTCACATTTTATGTTCCAGCAACATCAGGGTCGGTGTAATTCTCTCACAACAGGCTGTTTCTCAGCATGTCCGTTGGTTTTGCTTTTATCTTTGCCTGAGAATTCACATTATGCAACAGTCGAATTTCCCTTCACCTTAAAGCTGTGAGTCATCCTGGAGCATTTTCTCAGGGAAGTTCTCCCCTACATATGACTTCGGATTCATGGACCAATAGGCACCACTGGGTGCAATGTTATCTGTGGTCTGATAGAAGACTGACCATAATGTCACGGAGAACACAGACACTGAGATAATCCTGCCGACGATCTTTAGTGCTGTCGTGAGCAAAGATTGTCTCATCTCACCGACTGTCCTAGGGGACAGTCTTAACCTTCTTAAGACTTTGGCAAAGAATCGGAGCAAGTTTTATTAGAAGCTGGGTAGATTAAATCATTCCAACTTCTGGACATTACACTCCATCACTGCGACATAACATGAACACAAAATGACATTTTTCACCCGGCACTGACTTACTTTGCTTTCATTCATCTTTTCTTCCTTGATCCCAGTTCCGTGTCTGTAACCCTCTTCTTTAAATAAAGGCTAGGAGTCTAATTTTTCTTTAAAAGGAAAGGTGCAGATACAAGTGAAGGCGAGCAGAGAGGCAGGCAGGGAGAAAGAGGAGGAAGAAGCATTTTCTACCATTAAATTGTCTTCTGAGTGTTCAAATGCTTCACAAATGTGCAAATATTTACATGGAATTGCATTCACGGAAATCCATTCTCATAGCAATAGTCCACTCTTAAAAAAAAAAGTTTTAAAGGAAAGATGCAGACAGGCATGAATGCGAGCAGAAACAGGCAGGTAGAAAGAGAGAGGGAGACATCCTTTATTTTATTTAATTGTTCATCTTGGTTGTTTCCTCTGGCCCAGATCTTGAACCAGGGACCTTAAGATGTCTGTGGACTGTGTCTGGGGGTGTCCTAAGCCTCTGGGCCACTAGGGTGTGCCTAAATTTATACTTTGCGTTTTCTTGAACATTTATCTCAGACTTATAAATACTTACACTTATAAATACTTACAATTTACCAGCCCGTACTTACTGGTTCTCAACTTTTGCTTGCCAAGTATTGTCAAAAGACAAGGAAATTTAGAGTGGCAAGAGATCCTTAGAAATCTAGTGCAAACTTCGCATTTTCTTTTTTTGTTTTTTGAGTAAATTTGACATGTAGCGTTGTGTAAGTGTAAGGTGTATACTGTTAACTTGATACATGTATTTTGTAATAGTTGCCTCTATAGTAGTGTTTTCACATTACAAACTTACACTACAATGTTATTACCTACATAAAATTAAATTGCTGTAACTTACTTAGTAAGTGATACAAGTTTATATCTTACACATATCAAACTTATCCCCCACCCTCCATGCTTTACTAATCACCATTCTCTTCTGGTTTTGGATGCTGCTGTGCTTTTCTACAGGTTTGATGTTTTTAGATTCCACATAGAAATGGTATCTTACAAGATTTGTCTTTGGCTGACTTGTTTCTGCTAAGCAGAATGTGCTCCAGGCAAAATATGCATTTTATACATATGGAAATGGAGGCACTGATCAAAGAAGTGAATTGCCCAAGGTTAGAGTCAGTTTATAATGTTGATGAGATAAAAAGAAATCCCCACTGATGCTGCCCTTATTCCAGGATCTGGTTTCATCATGTCACTTCACATAAAGTTGCAGTTTCCAAGAATCTAGGAACTACGTACTGTAGATTCTCTCAGTTCAGTAACCCTGCCTTGTGTCCTATCTACTACTGTCACCAGTGCTAGCCACGTGGAGCTGAAACCACAAATCATTGCCCTCAAAGGCTGACCACCCCCACCCCATCAAATTGGTCGGCAATTCCTGCGAAATGCCTGCATTAAGACCTAGCTTCAGTGCCGCCTTTCCTTCTGCAGTGCTTCCTCAGACCTATCAGGGAGCATTAGTCATTATAACAACATACTGCAATTTTATCTCTTTATGCTCTGCTCATCCCCTTCGTCATGAAATCTTCCTAGGAAGAAGCCAGGTTTCATGCATGTCGCTATAACCATGTACTAGATTCCTCTGGATGTTCAAGTAACTTTCCACAAACCTGGTACTTTGAAACAATCAAATTTAGTTCTCTTAGTTCTGGAGGTTGGAAATCTGAACTCAGTTTCACTGGGTGAAAACCAAGGTGAAATCAGGTCGCGCTTCCTCCAGAGGCTCTAGCAGAGAATCTATTCCTTACAGTTTCTAGCTTCCTGTGGCTGCCAATACCACTTGGCTTGTGTTCACGACTCCTGTCTCTGCCTCTCTTGTCGCGTTGTACTTTCCTGTTTAATCATCCTCCACCTCCCACTCGCAAGGATGTATGTGATTGCATCTTGGATCCTTTGTCAACATGCTAACCTTCATCACATTTATAAAGTCTTTTTTTTTAAGCCATGTATGTTGATGCCGATCCCAGGGATTAAGACAGAGGTAATACCTTTGGGAAGAGGTCTTTATTCAGTGGCTTGCAATCGCCTCATTTTAGAGCAGGATCTGGCTCACAGCACAGAGAGTTGCATTCCTATATTTGACAGCTCTGCATATCTTAAACCATAGTTTAGAGGCTCAAGCTTCATCATGTAGCCTTGCCATTTAGGGAGACCCTTCATGCTCAAGATGAGAAGCAGACAGAGATTCAGATCTCTACTACTTCGATGATGAGTTGATTTTGCAATTCCGGCACTATAATAATAATTATAATTGTAATTAGCAGAAAACTAGCATTCTTTATTCCAAACGCTCATCATAACCCAAGTTAATTGCTCTGTTTGGTAGAATATTAAGAGTTAAAAAGAGAAAAATGGCAACAAAGAAAAGAAGTCACCTATATTTCCTTTACGTATGGATACTCACTATTAATATCTACTTATTCTAGTACATTATATATGTATATATTTGCATATATACATTTGGTTTATGTGCTGTGAATTATACTATTTTATATATAATTGTATCCATACATATCATATTTTCTTAGAGTGTTCAAATAATTATGTAAAACATTTTTGAAGCCTATTTTTATTCACTAGGCAGTATGTCATTAGCATTTTTTTCATGTCATTAAAACTCTTTGTAAACATAATTTTAATAGCCGCATAATGGTCCATCATGTGGATGTACCATAATTTACTTAACCATTCCCTTGGTGTTAGGTGGTAATTGAACTGTTTGTAAATGACTTTTTACTGTGCTGAATTATAATGCAATGAAAGACACCTCTCAAGGTCAATTCCGTATTAGTGGAAGTTGATGAGCCTGTTTTCGAATGCTGGGAAATGCATACTTCCGGGTAACTGCATTTAACCGGATATTTAAGCAGTTGTTTACACTGTGTGTTAAGGTCACTTTGCCACTCTATCTCAGAGCTTAGTTACCTACAGCCAAGTGTTCTATACCGCAAGTTCGTCAATAGCCGGAGAGTACGAGATGGGAAAACATTCCACGTATATGTGATATTATACAGTATTTGTCTTTCTCTGTCTGACTTATCTCACTTAACACAATAACCTCATAGTCCATCCATGTTGTTGCAAACAGCAGTATTTCCACGTTTCTCATGGCAGAAAAAAATATCACATCTTTATCCAGTCATCTGTTGATGGATGATTAGGTTGTTTCCATATCTTGGTTATTGTTGAGAGTAATCCTGCTATGAACATGGGAGAGTGGATATCTCTTCAAGATATGAATGAAAAGTTACAATCCTTTGCATCCATCTCCACTGAAGCAATATATCTGTTCTAAAAGTTAGTGCTCCACGCTGACAGATCCCTTTCTCCTTGATGGCCAAGGACTCTTAACATGTAAGCAAGAGAATATATCACAATACACAGCATGGGGCTCTTTTGTTCTTTTCTTATGAGGTTTGACAACTAAGAGACAGTATATAAGAAGCTAAGACTTTCTCATCGGACAAATATCAGTATTGATGATAGATAGATAGATAACTACAACTATTAAATGATAGATAAATATAGAGAGACATAATTACAGATCCTGTAATCAAAACATCTTCCCCCTCTGCCCACAGGTAGAGAGAAGAGAATAAACTCTGTGTTCAGTGGATCTAATAAGCAGTCAGTCAAGGAAAGTTTTGGTCCAGTTAGGGACCTGGTTTTCCGAAGGCCACCCCGAGTGGGAAGAAGCTATAGACTAACTATTCAGTGAACTCTGCAACAAGACAAATAATCTTCTAAATCTGTGCTACATAATATTGTCTCTCCTGGTCACATGTGGTTATTGATCACTTCAAATGTATCTAGTGTGACACACGAGGAACTGAATTTTCAATCTGAGTTCATTCTAGAGTCATGGATAAAGGGTAACTAGGAAAAACAACCCCTCTGTTTGCAAAGAGTGAAACGACAGTCTTCTTCACCTAAGACTGAAGGTGTTCTGGGAATGACCTTGGTGACTGAGGAAGTCAGGTCCTTAAGACATGCAATAACATCGCTGAGGAAAAAACCTCAGATGAGGAGTCAATAGACCCAGGTCCCAGGCTCAGTCCTGCCAGTAGCAAAACTTGATGGGGTAGGGCCATCCTTTTCCTCTTTTGGACCTGTTTCCTCTCATGCAAAATGAGTGGGGCAAAATTATCTATCAAAAAAAAAAAAGTTAAGGAAAGGTACAGGCAGGAATGAAGGCAAGTAGGCAGACAGGAAGAAAGAGAAGGAAGAAGCACTTTTACTTATTTTCATTTATTTGTTCACAATGATTCTTCTCCTGTCCCTGGGTCTTGAACCTGGGACCTTGAGATATATGTGGGACAGCTCCCAGCTGTACTAGACTGCTAGGCCATCAGGGTGGGTCCTAAAAGACTGTTTTAGTGATGATTTCAGAAGAGATCCAGTGTAATCACTATCATAAAAGTGACTAAGTCATCCATTCTTTGGGCAAATGGTGAAGCCAACATAGACAAATAGTCTGATGGTATCTACAAAAATATATACTGCAGCAGAAGCACTCAAGAGAAAACAAGAGATGTTGCAAACATTGGTCATAATAGTTGTAGCTGCCTCTTATTTAGCACTTGTTCTAGAGGCTGGGTATGCTTTGATCTACTTTAATCCCCACAGGTCTCCACTTTACTGAAAAGAAAGCTGAGGTTTAGATCAGGACACTTACCCCCAGAATTCATATTGTTAAGAAATAGGGAATCTAGGAACTGATACCAAGTTTGTTTTTCTGCTATGATACATTATCCTTAATAATTGCCATTTATGATGTTTGTTTCTACCAGGGAGCATGATAGGTCACTTCAATATATTATCTATTTACAAGAGCACTGTCAAGATCTTTGTGGGCACTCATTTAAACACTGTCCCATCCAAGCCTGGAGGACTCCTGACCTGTTGGAAGGAGCCTTGGTAAGACTGAGAGAAGGGAGCACAGTCCTTGGGAGGCTCTTCATCTCATGGAGTAGGGACCTTTCTCTGCACTCTGCAAAGTTTTTCTGTTTTTTCACTTTAAATCTCACTCAGTTGCATGTATCTGATTTCATCCTTCAGTCCCATCTTCACAAAAGCCTTGACTTAACGGTGACTCAGAACACTTTCCACTGTCTAAAAAAGCAATTTTTTAAAATGTCATAAGATATTCTCCTGGAGCAATGATCTTTCATATGAAAAATCATTGCAGATTCTGAATAGCAGAGACAAAGTGGACAGATGGAACACCCATCAGTTAACTGAAATTAAATGATTGTATCTACAATCTAGATGGCAGAGAAAGGTCCATCTGGGGCGTGAATGTACCACCTCCACATTACTTTGTTTTTTAATAACTGACCAGAAACAGGAAACCTCAAGCTACAGAGCACATCAACCAAGTTTTCTGGAAATTGCTCTGAAAAAGCACCCACTTATAATCCTGATTCTAAAGAAGAAGCATCAAGACAACGCTACGAACTCTTAGCAAACTGTGACAAAAGTGGTGAGGTATTCTTTTTATAGTAGAAACTGTCATCCTTTCTGAAAATCAAACTGAGTCAAGAATCTTAGCTATGGTGGCAAAAAGGGACAGTGAGACTGAATGCTGCTGAATGCTTTGTGTATAATGCCCATCCATTTGATTTCCCTTAATGGAGGACAGATAAATAGAAAATTTCATTATCGTATTTTTTCTCTCTCTCCTTCTTTCTTCCCTTCTCAATATGGAACCAGTATGCTGCTCAGATAGGCCATATATCCTCTTCCCACCAATATCACTGCCAAATGCCTCCATGATGAAAGCTGATTCTCTCCCAAGACAAAGGATGAGACCGAAATAATTGACAAAATTGCTTGACCAATAGTTGACATTAAATTTACCAGTGTTCTTAAGCTAGTTTCTATAAATATGCTTCACTGAAGGATTTCAAGTTCATTTTAAAATTCATACTATCTACATTCCACATTGGTTGACATTCATTGCTTATCCCCCACAGATTTAACAAGCACTTACCAGGTGTAAAGTCCAGCTTTATTGGATTTGAGGGTTATCAAGAGGAAAAACCCCAGATTGTACTGTAAAAGAATAGAGATTCTATGAAAATGTGAAGATCTGGCATTATGATAGTCTCTGAGAGACCAAACAGCTTTTTTCACATCCAACCGCCACTGTTGCACCCATAGTGAGCACTGTTTCCAATTCTGTGTAGGTAGGGATGAGAAGTAGAGGCAGGGACATGGGCCGTCATGGCACACCAGTGAACTACAGCCCCAGAAAACTTGCAGACAGAGAACAAAATTGGTTATCTCCCACCTCTACCCTACATCCTAGAGACAAGATTTTTGTGCAGGCTTCTTCTGTAAGGATCTAGTCATGTTGTGGTTTGTTCCAAAGTGGGTATTACTGTGGCTTTAGTTAATAAATATATTATGGCTGTACTTTTTAGCCTAAATTGAACCATAGTATAATTATGGAAGATGACTTTTGAGAATTTTTATAAACCCTCTTTGGAGGAAAACATCTTTTATAATCATCATGCTAATCAACAGAAGAAAAATACATAGGAGTAATTCTGTATCACCTGATTTATGTTCACAAATGCCGGAAAGTTTGGGTGACGTAGTGTAACTTATATGGCAAAAATAGCTGAACTAAAAACAAAGTCAGGTGAAAGGTAAAATGAGTAAATTTACATTGCGAGAAAGTGGAGGAATAATGATAAACACAAGGTAAGCTCAGATTTCTTTTGTATCAAATCCTACTCTAAAGTGAGAAATACCCTTTTATTTGTGAAATTATATTATGGTTTCTAAAACTACACCAGTTATACCAACACACCATACATTGCCCACCAGTGGCATTCTCTTGAAAGTTCTTTTCCTAGGAAATTGTAGTGTTTGGCATTTATGAGTACAATCCAGAGCTTAGCTACTTCTTTTGGACTAATGCAGAAGTCTATAAAATCAAAGAGTAAATAATTAATATCCTAAATATATAGAGAGAGATTATAAAAATCAATAGGGCCTAGTAGATAAATGGACAAAGGAAATTAAACAATCTCACAAAGGCAAAAAACGAATACCAAACAAACATAAATCATGACCCAAGGAATCAGCAAAAACATTAAAACAAAGATGAGATACAAGTTATCATCCATTAATTTAAATGCTAATCCCTGGTACTGGAAAGAGCTTTGAAAAGGATAAAGGACAGAGAAGACAATACTTTTCTGTATTCCTTTTGGAAAATAATTTGGAAATATGAATGAAGAATCAAGATCCCTCCATTGTTTTTGAAATAGTAATTCTTTTCTAGAAATACTTCATAAAGAAAGTCATAAAACTCTGCTTGAACATAATTTAGAAGTTCTCAAAATTGTAACAATCTAAATATTCACAGCAGATGATGACTAATGAAATAAACAACCACTGAGAGTAGTGGTTTTGAAAACAATGATATGAAAAGTAGAGCAACATGGAGTTCTTGTGACGTCACCCCCAGACTTAGAATCCAAGAAGTATTTGATAAAATGAGGTAGTAGAATGAACCTAATGAAATGCATTATAATCAAGCCAATGTAAGTCAAATATGTAAGTACCGGGTACAGGAATTCGATGGAGAAAGAGCATGTATAATAGTTACTTAGGGGGTTGAAGAGTATAGCAGTTTTCAAATGGAAGCATTCATCAGAATAATCAGAAGGGCTTCTTAAAACCATTTTCTAGGCTCTACCCCTAAAGTTTCTGATTCAATAGGTTTGTGATCCAGTCTGAAAATTCACATTTCTAGCACATTTCCAGATGAAGCTCATACTAATGCTACCAGTCCAGGTACTACTGTTTGAGAAACACTAGTATATTGTGAGTATTAAAACATTATTGAAAATTTAGGAGGCAGCAGCAAAATTTATGCAATAAAAAGGTCATGAATATACACATTAATTCTAATAAGCATCTTTGGAATGAGTACCATACCCAGAAAAATTACCAGAGAAGAGAATCAATGATGGTGAAGGGGTTGCAAACATTTTGTACAAGAGACATTTGAAGGAACAAGACCATATAGTTTGGAGAAGGTAAGATTTAGGTAGGACAAAAATGACAATTTTATCTTCATGTCTCAAAAGAGCTATGCTTGGACAAGAGAGACTTGTCCTCAGTAGTGTCAAAAAGTAGAGCTGGAATCCATGGTAATCCATCTAAGAAGATGGACATCAGTCTGAAAGAAAGCATATATTTCTAGCAGATGGAATGTCCTGTTTTGCACGGAGCTGCTTCCCAAAGTCTTGAGCTCTGATCAGTTTAGATATTGATGCACAGGCCAAAAGGCATTCAAGTACCGTACCTGGAAATGGAAATAAATGGTCTCTGCAGCATCTTCAAGACTTCAAATTCCTAGGAATAATACGTGACTGTAGTTGCCTTTAGTTATATAATCTACCCAATAAAAAACTATTGTACGTAGAAAAACAAGGCCCAACTAAAGATGGTATCTAAAACATGACACCTTGAAATCATGGTCGAAACAATGAGATGAGATTACCTTAAGAAAAGGATATCTTAGATGTAATTTGAAACTAAAGGGAGAAAATACATGTAATAAGAGACAAAACCCAAGAGGCAAAACCCAAACAAATTACAAAGCAAGAAGGAAAAGGAAATGTACAAATGAATGTAACACATTACTTGTAGAAATTAGACTGAAGATAGGAAAGAAAGCAAGACAGTCAAAAATTCACTCTTTCCATAGAGATTTACCATCCACAGCAAATATTTTATCTCCATTCTGACATCCAATATTAGCTGCAGTTATGTATGAGCCCATATTTGATGTGAACAATTTGGGAATTGATTAGAGTTAAGAGACCTCGTGAGGATTGTAGGTCACATAAATGTCTGTGTCATCAGTATTGAAATAGTAAATCAGCCTGAGAGGGGGAAAATACAGGAAACATGAGTTAGAAGGTTGTCACTGTAAAAATACTGTTTGACTAACATGGAGACCCAGCTCTGAGAGGTAGAATTTCTAAGGATCTGGGGACACCTGGTCCATAATACATCTTGGGCAGCATGGTGATGTTTGATCACATAGCCTTTTCCCATTCGAAGTGAATCTTTTTGTTCTCTTCTTCTTGGCTTTTCAGTCCTCTGTGTCTTTTTGTTATCCCCTGATTATTTTTGCCGAGAAAACAATTGCAATATTAGGCACTTTGGATGAGGGATCGTGAGTGTATCATTAAAAAAACCCAAAATGTTGTACCATTATTAACAGACTTTAGGGCATCAGGGGCAAATGTGTGAAGAATCTAGGTAGAGATCTTACCTCAGGATCACTAAGTGAAGTCTACTCTCCATTTCCCTAATCATCCTAAGGGCATCGAGGACTATATCAAAAGCAATAGGAGAATGTTATTGGAATCACTTCTAACACAGATCACATGAATTTGGAAAATATCACAAATATTGGATGTTATGTCTTTGTGATAAAACTTAAGAAACACATGTAGGCACCATTTCCCAGTGGTAAGTGAGTTCATTCCAACTATTGAATGAAGCTAGCTCAGCTGTTGTCATTGTGGTAGGGCAATGTGAACTAGAGTGGTGAAGCTGGAAGAACCATTAGAAACCAGCTAGCCCAAATCCCTATTAACTGGATGTTGAAAATGGAGAGGCCTCATGATTTGAAAGGAATTGCCAAATTCATAGGATGAGTGAGAAAAAGAGCTGAAACATAAACACCACATACATCAAGTTGGTCACATTTTGCATTCTCAAAGGGCACCTATATCTCTGGTCAGAGGGTGACTGATTGTCTTGATTTGCTTGAGACCTTAGTGGTATTAACATTGAAAGTCCATGTTTTAGGAAAAGTTCCAGTGTCAAGAAAACTGGAATGGTTGGTCACCATACCTGGCCAGCTATTCCAAAACTACGTCAACAGACCAAGAAAGGTTGGCCCAGACTGGACAGATGTACCCCACAAAATGCATTACTGATACCAACTTCCCTAATCTTCCTCCTTCTAGTCATTTTCTTCTCCCTCCTTACAAATCTATACAGTTAATAATTAAAAAGTCTAAAGCAGAGTAACATTTCATAGACTGTGCCAGGCATTGTGCTCAATGTTGAAAATTCAGCAGTGAACAAAACAGAAAGTCCCTCACTTCACATAGTTCATATTCTGATTGAAGAGACAGGCGAATTACTCAAATAACTTCATGAAATGGATAATATGTCAGCTTATGAAAAGTGATATGGAGAAAAATGAAGCAAGATAATGGGGGAAGAAGTGGTATTTATATGAATGCTGCTATTTGAGATAGGGTTGTCAGTGAAGATCTTGCTGATAAAATGTGGCTTTATAATGTGCCAAGTCCCTTCTTACATTATTTCAATGGTACAGGCATCTTCAAAGAGCACTATTATCCAATTAAAACTCAGTTTACATTCCCACTTAGTTCACTAGTGTCCTTCACTGCAGTAGCCAAATATTTTCACTCTTCCCCTAAGTTCCTATAACTGCTCTTGCAGTAGTGGCATTTGGTTTGTGGAGGCCTTCAGTAAAGGATGTCTGATAGCTTTCTAAGTTTGCCATGCAGTTGCAATGCAAATGTTACCAAGGTTCTTGAAAAATATAATTTGAATTGTTTATACTTCCAGATATTATGGAAAAAATAAAATTAAACTCTACTGAGTGACAGTCCTAACAAAGTCCCTGGGGACACAGAATACATTCAATAAATATTTGCTCATTGAATGAATGGATTTGTTGTGGTTTACTTACTTAGAATTACAAACTCTTTCCTACACTATCCTGCCCATCTACGTTTTTCTCCACAGATCTTATCACTTTCTTAACTCCTTAATATATTGCATATCTATTTTATTATCTTTCCCCTCTCATAAGAATGAGTTCTATGAAGACAGAGATTATTATATTTACTGGCATAGCATCAAACCCCAAACATAATGCCTAGGAAATAGGTGCTCGAAAAACATTTGCTCTATCAAAGAATCCATGACTGTCTCTCAAAGTCATCCCCTCTTCTCTAAATCAACTGGTAGTACTTTATATGTGTCCATCTCTCTCATATGGACTATCATAGCCTCCTAATTGATCCCTTTTCCACCTTTCCAAATGAATTTCTACAGGATAGTCAAAATAATTCAACAGAAATGAAAGATTTCTTATTCTATTTTGTGAACCAAAATTCTCGGGGGAAAGTCTAAACAGTTTGTCCTAATTTTTAAGGCACAAATTAAGATAACCTCACTCTCTTCCATATTTCTCCTCCATCATTTGTACAAATTTTAAACTCTTTTTCTCCTGAACTAAACCAGCTCCCTTGAGCATAGTGTAATCTTTCCCAAAGTAAATGATAACTCCATTCTTCCATTTTCTCAAGCCATAAACCTTGGAAGTCTCCTCTTGCATACCTCACATCTAGTTTATCAACAAATCAATGTTGCCTCTGCCTTCAACATACACCCTAAATGTAACCACATCTCAATACCTCCAACATTACCACTCTAGAAGACATTGTCAACATTATTTCTTGTGTACCTCTAATTCTATTGCTGTTCTGCAGTCTGTTATCTACAGAGAAGACAATATGGCCTTCACGACATAACTTAGATGTCTTCTCCCCTCTCCAATAATAACCATCTCACTTTAGATAAAATCCAAAGTGCTTACGATGGCCTTTATGGGCCTCGATGATGTGAAAATAGGTCCTGCCAACATCATTACCTCCCACTCTTTCTCTTCCTAGCAGGGCTCCAATCATACTGACATCCATGTTTTCTTAGTTCTTAGAACTATTCATGCTTGAGGACCTTGGACTTGCTGAGTTTCTCTCTACATTGCTTGTTCTCTTACCTGATTCAAATCTCTGATTCAGGTTTTGCCATCTCGGAAACCCCATTTTTAAAGCCTCCTCCTCTTATCTTAGTCTATTTTTCTTCATAACTATGAACATTTGACATTGTGTGTTTATTCACTTAGCTTTTTTATTGTCCAGATCTCTCACTGAAATGCTTTTATTTTGTTCACCGCTCTATCATCAAGTACTTGGAATAGTGCCTGGAAGAACAGACAATCAACAAATATTTGTTCAGTGAATGAATGCTTTCCTTTCTTTACATAGGCCATTTTCTCCAGACTAAAATGTCTTTCTTCATCTTTTGTGAAACAAGCAAAGCATTTTTCAAGGCCTAACTCAGTTCTTACTTCTTCTTTAAGGTGCTTCTGTATTCCCTTCTCCATTTGATCCCACCCCAAGAAAAAGATCATTGATCCTTGCCCTGACTAGCCTTGATGTTTTATCCATAGGTTTAAAGCATGTCTCAATGCTTTGCATAATACCATTTTCTTTCTCTGAGTCACTCCCATGCCAATTTGGTGGTCCCTTTAGGACAGAGACTATGCAGCAAATTTTATAGTCCCCTGTTTTTTCTGCAAGACTGACTGCAGAAACTGCAATGTCCCATGCAAAAAGGTAATGTGAAAATGTGGGGCATACTATGAAATTCAAGATGGCAATAGCAGAAACTAAACCAAGCATAGATCCCTTCTAAGTATGAGATCCCATATCACCACACAGGTGGCACGTCCATAAAGCTGGCCCAGCTCCTCCGATATCCAGTGAAACAACTTCTATTTCCTATGCACAAACCAGTCTAAAGACTTCTATAACCCCATTCCATTTCAGTGGCTGTGGGCGAAAGTAGATGAGTCTTCCTCAATAGTTTCACAATCCAGAAAACTTACTTCAGAAGTGTCTTATACTACACTGCAATTTTTGTGTTTGCCTTTCAGACCCTACAGTGACCTGTGCCAGATAACAACTTCGATTCACCACAGAACCTGACACCTCAGTACTCAATTAGTACTTATTCATCAAATAAAATTCTAATGAAAAACACAGCCTTCCTGTGTAATCCATATAAAAAAAAACTTTTACAGAGCTCTACCCAAACAGTTCAAAACAACTTTCCTAATATTGTTGAGCACAGGGTACGTGATATAAATAACTACTTTTTCAACTGACAGTTTTTTAGAATTCAATACGGTTTATTTTTTAGAGTAGTTTTTAGGCTTACAGCAACATTGTACAGAAAGTACAGAGACCTCCCATGTATGTCCTGTCCCCACATACACATAGAATCCCCTAGCAGAACGGCACATTTGTTATGATCTATGAACTTACATTGATGCATTTTTATCACACAAAATGCATATTTACATTAGGAATCATTCTTGGTGTTGTACATTCTAGAAGTTTTGCATTTTTATCACACAAAATGCATATTTACATTAGGAATCATTCTTGGTGTTGTACATTCTAGAAGTTTTGAGACGTACATAATGACATGTCTCTAGTATTATAAAACAATCTATTTTTAAAATAGGAAAATATAATTTAGAATGTTAATACTTATATTTGGGTAATAGCATTACGGAATGACATTATGTCGATCTGTATTTTTATTGTAAAAATACATTAATTTATACCAAAACAATCATTTCCAATGACCTCTGCTAAATTATGAGGACTGGATGTTAAGGGATAGTTGTGCTTTGATGATAATTGGTTGATGGAAAAAGAAAATGAGTTCAGTTGAAGAATCAAAAGAAGTTAGAAGAATGAGTCCAATGACAATTTATTTTGGTTTCTTAATCTTAAACACGATAATACAAAGCCTTTGAACTTTGAGGATTCCAGAAGAACTGGGTCTGTGCCATATGCATATACTTTGATGAATTTTCAAATGGCACCAGCTAAAATATTGACGTGTAACATTTGGAATGGGAATTGAAAAGTAATTTAGAAAGAAAACTAGTGAAGTCTATTCCCCACTGGTGTTTAGCGCTGTTCTGCCTCCCTTGGCAACCCCTAACACATTAACTTCTATCTTCTTTCATTTTCCCTTGAGTATATGTTCTCATCCTTGTTTTCTGGGAATCACAAGAGAGAATTTTTCTAGTTTCCTGTAGTTTTACTGGCTGGTAATATAACTGCTCTGAATATAATTGCATTATTTTCTTAAAGGTATGCCGTTGTTAAGATAAAGAATCTAATTGGATAATTAAAATTGCAAGAAAGCATGACAATTTCTTTTGTAGGAGTTGACATTAAAATGATGCTCTCCAATCTTATTTTTACCGTTCATGACATTTAGTTCTAGGCAGAGCCACTATTTATGTACTGTTAGTTTATGCGGAAATGTAGTGAAAGGCCTGGTCACCAGAGAACATTATTAATTCATAATGCACTCTCACTGGGGAACTCAAAGTGTATTCTCACATTTAAACACTACACGGGAGCCTGGCTAAAAAACAATGGATGCAATGAGGACCATCTGCTGCTTCACTAACTGAGCTGTCTTGCATAGGTTTAAGAATTTTGTTACCTGGTCTTGTTACTTTGAAGTTCCAGGGTTTAACTAGCCCCTGCAGTGATTGGATTAATAATTCAGAAATAACTGATCTGAATATACATTTTTTCCAAAGAAGACAGATAGATAGCCAAGACACATATGAAAAGATGCTCAACATCACTAATCATCAGGGAAATGTAAAACAATACCACAATTAGATATCATCTCACATCTTTTAGAATGACTAGTATCACAAAGACAAGAAAAATTAGGTGTTGATGAGGCTGTGGAGAAAGGGAATTCTTGTGTATTATTGATCAGAATGTAAATTGGTACAACCACTACGGCAAATAGCTTGGGGAACCCTTAAGAAATTCAATATAGAACTACCATGTGGTTCAGCAATTCCATTTCCAGGATTTTATCCAAAGAAAACAAAAATGCTCATCTGAAAAGACATATGCACCCCCATGTTCATGCATCATAATAATCAAATGGGGAAACAATATGCACATCCATTGATGGGTGAACGGATAAAGAATTTATGGGATATACAATGGAGTACTACTCAGCCTTAACAAAAAATGAAATCTTCCCATTTGTAATAACATGAATGGATCTTGAAGGATTATGCAATGTGAAAGAAGTCAGAGGAAGATAACTATCTTATTAATCACTTATACTGGAGTCTAACA
This sequence comes from Solenodon paradoxus, assembly GCA_004363575.1. Lineage (NCBI taxonomy): Eukaryota > Metazoa > Chordata > Mammalia > Eulipotyphla > Solenodontidae > Solenodon > Solenodon paradoxus. The sequence goes on along the minus strand of RJWH01004942.1, from coordinate 11,459 downwards.
AATAGAACAAAGAAACAAAACAAAACTCATAGATACAGAAAAAGGAGTGGTCATAGCCAGAAGGGAAGGGGGGTGTGGTTCATTGAAATGGATGAAAGGTGTCAAGAGATATAAACTTCCAGTTACAAGATAAGTAAGTCATGAGACTCTAAAAAATACAGCAAGGTGACTATAGTTAATACTATTGTACTGTCCATTTGAAAATTACTAGAGGCCACCCAGCCACCAGGCGCCTGACAGTCTAGACTGGCTGAAAATTACTGATTATATAAAAGGAGCCCCTTCTGAGAATGGAACCCTATGTGCATTTTACAATTATGTGTGTTATCCATGTGAGGAATTCACAAATGAATCACTGAATTCCATTTGTAATTCCTGTTCTAATTCACACCTTCCCCTCTCCCTCACCAATAAAAGTGTACCCCAAAAGTATTTCGGGGCTCAGATTCTATATCTGGCCCGCGCGTAATAAAGCTGTTTTCACTACTTCTAAAAGAGCACCGTTTGGATTTGTCGGTTAAGAGAGAGCTATTACAGAGGAAGTCTTAAAGTTCTCATTACAAGAACAATAATTTTTTGTTACTTCATGTGTTGCTGGATGATAACTCTTGTGGGGATCATCTCTAACTGCCTACAAACATTGAATCATTATGTTGTACACCTGAAACTCATGTAATGTTTTATACCTCCGGTCAAGAGTGCAGTTCACATACGTCCCTGAGTTCAGGACTGGAGGGAATAACCAGATGAACAACTAAATAAAAATAAATAAAACACTTCTTCCTCCTCTTTCTTCTTGCCTGCTTGACTACTTGCCTTCATGCCTACCTGTACCTTTTCTTTAAAAAATCCTATCGAAGAACCAAAATATGGTAGATATACACACTCTTTGTTATTGAGTTGTAGCTATAAAAGCAGCATGGTATTGATGCACGTGGACTTAGGGACTGATGTGGTACTGATTTCACCTGGAAAGAATTCACAGACATGCCTGATGGCCAGCACCACATGGCACGCTTATTAGAAACAGCATGGAGAAGCTAAGTTCTCTGAAGGTTGGAAGGCTACAGAAGAGGAATATAGGCAAAAGGAATTCCATACAAAGAAGGGAGAGGAGGGCAAGTTGGGCTGGGGGCGGGGGGCTGGTAACTGCATCTTTGGTGGGTGTTAGTGGGGAAGTGGCCATGAGTCATTGTCAGCCCCTTCCCAGTATGCCTCGCCTTCTCCGGGGAGCTGCTAGCCAGCCTGGCACAAAAAACTGGAGTTGTTTGGGGGCGTGACTTACGACCCTGTTAGAGAGTCTTTTCTGACCTTTTTGCCAATGCTGTCCCTTCCCAGTACTGGCACAGAAAAAAATCAGAGAAAGATTGACTCCTGGAACAAAAGGTAAAATCCTAGAAGACCCAGAGATATATGGAAATGTGAAGTATATGCCAGAGGGATTGGGAATGTAGTTGAGGATTTGCGATTCTAAATACAGAAATGGCAGCCAGTAAAGGGGTTAAAACCCAACATCCCCAGCCTCACAGAATTGTCTCTTGTAGAAGCCCCACTCTGACACAAAGCGCAAAGGACAATAGAGGACAGCCCCACAAGCAAAGGAGTTCTAACCCTTTAGCCCTTCCCTTAATGAAGAAGGTACTTTCCACCTTGTCACCCTCCACCCTTCCCCTAATCCAGAAAGGTTTTTTGCTAGAAGAATGTAGTTTGGGAAGGTCTTAAACCAAAAGACAGTTCATCTGTAACTAGTCCTCTATCTAAGAACTCTCCCCCAGCCCCTGGCGACCTCTCCTCTCTCCCTGACACCCCAGGTTCCCTTTCCACGCCTCAGCTCATTTAAGTCCCCATTTAAGTCCCTCAGAATTTACTGCCATGTAAATTCTTCACATGTGTATTAGTACATGTGGGCTTTTCTCTTACTAACGCTGCTTAATGTTAGTTTGTTCATTCATGCAGTCTATGAAGAACCTTAGAGAAATACGGGAACTTTCCTTCTGACCCTACACAGGCATCACTGAGAATGTGACCTTTGAATAAAGACTAATGACTTTAATTTTGAATTTCTCTAAATCCATTTATTCATTCAGCAAATATGTATTGAATGCTAACGGTGTCCCCAGGTACTTTATTAGGTACTACCACGCAGTAAAGCTTAGATTCTATGTTTTTCTTGCCCCAAAGCACAGTGCTTTTAGCCACAATATCAAGTCAACTTGAGTAGCCTGCTCCTTTCTCTCAATACTTAGAATCCCTAGATGTCACAGGTGTTCAACATAGGCCCCACACTCAGCCCTCCAGCAGACCTGGGGAATATCTGATTAACATACTAACATCACTAACATACAATTTAGGTGCAGATGAACTAAACCTGGCAGAGGCACACACAATAGACTGAACCTGACAGCTTCACTGAGGCACAAAGGACTCTTGAATTGCCTGATAAGGAAGCTGATCCCTGCTGGTGCCACTCTGTGTGCCATCTCAAAGAGCTGTGACAGCCTGCACTCTGCCATGTTGTCCCGTGATCATATCTTCTACAATCTCTGTGGCTCCTTCACTCAAGGATGTGGACCTGAGACAGAGCCTGTCTCCCCTGCCTTGGTTGGTGCCTCTCCATAGTAAACCTAATTTCCTTTGACCAAAAAACCGTCCTCACAAGTATTGACCTCTTGGCGTGGCAGATTTGATCTCTAGAGACACAGAGTCCACAATGAGGAAACTGAGGCACAAGTCCCGTGGCTGCATTGGGGTCCTCCTGATGGATTTTCCTGTTGACTATTAAGTTCTTCCTTGACTTGACTTCTGTCTGGTGTCTCTGAATTCTTCTCACACAAGAACCAAGGTTCAGTCATTCACTTTGCTAACAACGCCCCAGCTGTATGTATTCTGTCTCTAGCTAAAAAGAATTTAAGATCTGAAGCCACATGGTCGTTAGGCTCCCCTGAAGATTTGGGGGACTTGGGGGTTCAGTTCCGGAGTGTGGCAAGGAGTGACCCAGAGAATTGCTTCAAAAATCCAAAAGGAGTTTATTTTGGAATTCAAAGTGGGCTGACTCAGAAAAGGAATAAAAGGAATGGTTTGGGGGGGGGGGCGCGTAGATTCTTGGCTATTTATAGGGGTTGGGGGTTGGCACTGCTGAGAGTCAGGAGATAAAGAGCCTGTTGAGAAATCATTAAGATGTTAATACAGACATTAGTCAAAAGAATGAGCATCCTTATCAAAAGAGGCTGAGAAGAATGCCTAGGACCTGCCTCCTCTGGCGGCCACAAGGAAACAGGGAGACGAAGGCCAATGGAGATTCCCACTGAAATGGGACACACACAGACTTCCTAACACAAAAAACGGCATCACCCAGGCCTTCGTGGGTGTGGGGTGGCGGGGAGGTTAGTCCTTTCAATAGTTACTCAGTTCTATTAGGTTTATTCCATTCTGTTGTTGCAGGCACAAGTTGCTCAAATCTGGTACATAATGCTTTTCTATCCCAGAGAATCACTCCGTGGCCGAGCTAAAGATAATATAGGAGATTACATCAGTGCTGATTAACAACTGATTCCAAAATTTAGACTAGAACTAAAAGTTGAGCCATCTAGGGAAGATAATGTGGCCTAGGTATATAAACCTGATGTCCCCCTAGGTGATCAGTTCAGGAAAGAAATTGCCCTAAGCTCAGGGGCATGGCACCTTGAGAGGTATTATTGTTAGGGCGCAATCTGAGTAGGGTCCGGTGCCTACCATGGATAAGTATCACAGCTGACACAGCGTGCTGAGGGTAAAAGAAAAGTTTTTACTTGTAATAAAGAGAAAACTGGCAGGGTGAATGAAAGGAAAATACACTTCTGAAGATCGGAGAAGTGGTGGGCCTCAAGCAAAAACCCACACACAAAGGGTACACCTATTTATAAGGGGTCTTTACCCTGGCTTCCCTGGCTGGGATCTCCAGGAGATAGGCTTTTATAAAGAGCCTAATGAACAAGTCCATATTCAATTTTACGTTAAGTGTCTTAGAATGAGGTAGAGTGTAGGTAACTCTTGTGAATCACTGCACTGTGTCGCCAGTTAGACTGGGTCATGCATCACCTTATCTAGTCATTTCGAGACTTTGTTTGTGCTAGAAATGCATTGTTTCCTGGGCCCTTTCAGTGCCTGGTTGTGAAGATTCCTTTGTATTAGCCCGGCCCTTTGGTGCCTGGTCTGTGTCAGTGCCTTTTCTGACATTCTTTGGGCTTCGTTTTGGGGGGCACCTCTCCTGTTCCAGACTCCCCTTTAGCTAACCTACCCAACATTATCACTGGTGCCTGACCTGCAGAGGGGATTGTAAGGCTGCGGTGTTAGGTGTAGGGTGCCACCCTGCCTCGCTGGGCCTACATCTATGTATACAGTTTTCTACATCATTATTAAACATTTTTTTCCCTCTTATCAATCTAATGCTTACTTGATTAGTTGCCAGTCTAGAAGAACTCTGAGAGGTGTGGGAAGATTTTCTCCTGTATTTTGACAGGGGCAATTTCTATTCTTCTCCATAGAAAGCACTCAAAACAGAGGATCTGACAGTCTTCTTGGATTAGAAGGACAAAAGTGTATATTTTCATTGCTATTTCAAAAGTATTTTGGAAACAATAACAAAACACCACGCAACAGCTTAATAAGTTATCTAGGCATATTTGCTTGGAAGAAAGCTTAGTATTAAAGGAGCCAGTACAGACCCAAATCTCTCAGAACTGGTCTCTTGTAGTTGCTCTACTCTGATATGAATATCCCAGGGCAGTGGAGAACAGTCCCACCGCCAAAGGAGAAGCTATTGTTCGAGCCCATTAGCCCTTCCCTTCATCAAAGTAGCCATCTGCTACCCCCGTGTCTCCATGCTTCTCCTCAGCAAAAATGGTTGTTTGTTCTTATTCTCTAGGAGAAGGTATTTTGAGAAGGACTTAATCCAAAAGATAATTTATCTGTAAATAGTCTCAATCAAGAAAGCTATCTCCTTGTCACTGGTGACCCTGTCTCTCTCCATAGCTCAGGTTCTGTTTCCATTTTTCAGTTCTGTTATGACAGAGACTCCAGAGGGCGAGAAGACTGACAGCTGGACACTCAAGTAGAGAAAAGCACTTTATTGTACCAATGCTGGCCCAGGGGTATTGTTACCCAAAGTTGAGCAATGGAGTGTTTAGGGGAGTGTCTTTTATGCTCTGAGAGCCGTTAGAGATTCATCTCCTTGGCTATGTGTGGTTTCTACTGGCAACTCTTACCAGTTATGTACAGCTGCAGAGTAGGGAGGCTATGCTTGTGTATCCTTGGACATAGCTACAGTCTCTGTTAGAACCATGGAAAATTCCTGGCAGACTACCTTTTGCATTAGGTTCAGGGAAAAAATCTTCTACCATAGTAAGGATATGACTCAATATAATCTAGGTCTGCTGCAGATACCTCAGAATGTATCATCCTGTAAACTCGCCATATATATGTCAGTGTGGATGTTATAGTAATTAGGATAGATAATATTAAGAATGTATTACACTTAGAAAATGGAGTGACTTATGCCCTGTTAAATGTTATAAAGTAACTGAGTGAAATGAAACTAAACTAAGTGCAAACATAAAGATAAACACGCCACTAGGCGACATCCCTGTGTGCACCTATACCCTTAGACATCACAGCCCCAGGCAGCCCGTGGAGCCCGCTGATAAGACGCACTGAAGACACCGACGACACCCATCTAAGAGTACAAGAAGAGAGGACTGAGAGAGCCATTAGAGCCTTCGTTCTGCTCCTCCACAGACGGTCGCTCTCCACTCCCCTTATCACACCTGCCTGAGGCTCTGCCTTGGACGGCGAGTCCAGATCGTGAGCCGCAGAATCGGCCCCGAAGGAGAAGCCGAGACGCAGTTGCACGTCCTTCCTTCCAGTGTGTGTGTGTGTCTGTCGGCGCGGGTCCCCGGGTGGCCTGCAAACCACCAGGCTAAGGTAAATAAACCTCGTGTGATTTGTGCAACTTCTGTTTGTCTCCTGTGTAATTTATGCTCGGCTGAAATAGATATTAAGAACCTTGGGTCGTACGTATAAGCCCAATTCGATAGGCTTGGCAGAGGCACCCTTGGTCACCTGTGCTTACGTCCCTGAAGGAGTTAATGGGACAGTGGACTTTTCTCTTGCTAATCATGCCTAATGTCAATTTATTTGTCCAGCTTGTGGAGAACCTCAGAGAAATGGGAGAACTTTTCTTTGGACTTCCAAGTATCATATCTAATGACAGACAGAATGTGGTTTAAGATAGACTGAAAACTTTATAAACTAGTCAGAAAAATCACTCCATCATTTATCCATTGCCTCAATAAGCATTTTCTACTTTTTGCCAAGCACTGTTCCAGGCATTAAAGATACAACAGCGAATAAGAGAGATATAGACCCTTGCCCTTATGGAATTCACATTATGTCTGAGTATAAAAGCACATTTTAAAAATGACTAAAATGCATAGCATTTTGTGATAAGTGCTCTGAAAAGTTGACTTCTGTGAGTCATTTTAAGATAGAGTTGATGAGACATTACAGGTAAATTGAAATTGCATTACCTGTTTCCTTTAACTGGGAGAAAAGCAATTGTTTGAAGAAACCATCAAGCAAGCAGTTGCTTGAGAACTGATAATTACGAACTTTTAGCTTGAGGATAGAATCAGTCAGCTTCCTTCTCATCCTTTCTAAAGAACCAGTAACCAATTATGTATATCCAAGAATATTTTAAGCTTGTTAACATTAAATGAACTCTTTAACACTTACCTCAGTTTCCTCTTTTCTTCCCATAAAACATTCCTAACTTTGTACTTTCCGGGGATATACTTCGAGTTTTCTACCTGAATCTGTACACTTTAAATTGCAATTCTTCGATCCCAAATAAATGGATCACTTTTTAATAACCTCCTGAGTTCTTACCTTAACACCACCTAACCTCCATCCACAATTATGGCAACACCCTTCTCTGCACTTGCACAACTCCCTGTTCCTTCCTAGCACAATAATTATCACACTTGTGTAATTTGATTGTCTATACGTCTATAATCTTCACAGTCTGTGAGCTTAATAAGAGTTTTATTTCTTAACTTCTTAATCACAATGTCTGGCCTTTAGTAGATGCTTAATAAATATTTGTTGAATGAATGAATCAAGTAGGAATCTGTTCTAAGAGAAGTTATTAAACAATTGAGTAGAATGCCTTGGAGGTCAGTGACTTCCTTATAACTGGGATATTGGAACAAATCATTATCTACTACCAGTCTGAGACATATATTTCAAATAAAAGTCAAACAAAGTGATATTCAAGGTCTTTCCCAAGTCTGATTTGAAGCAAAATAAATCTCTGCAATGCCTAATAAAAGAGGTGATTCTGTCACTTCAATTAAATCCATCATGAATGAATCAAATTCAAGTTTAATTTCTATCTAATAAAACCCCTTGCTATTGGCTAGATACCTTCACATACATTCTCTCACCTCAACTTCACTTTTACATGAAACATATGTTGCCATCTCCATCCTACGAGATGGGAAACTGAAATTCAGCAAGGCTGTATTCATAGAGTTGAGATTCAGATAGCGAACTGTTTCATTCAGAGCTCAGGGACCTCTCCATTACATCTGTGAGGGTCCAAGGCAAAGTTTTGCCATTTCTCTGAGTTTCGTAGGAGGCAGAATGAGTGAACAAATTCACATTAGGTGCAATTTGTAAGAGAAAAACCCAACCTTAATAGCATGCGTATGGAAAATTTACATAGCAGTAAATTCTGAGGTAGCTGGGACAGACCCATATTACATGAACTGAGGTATGAAAAGGGTATCTGGGGACTTAGATGAGAGGGGGGGTCTCCAGGTGGCCAGGAGGAATGACTCATTCTTACTTTTACTCTAAAAAGTAAAGATAAATAACTCCATTTCTACATTCTTCTAGAAAATAGGAACAAAGACCATTTCTTGATTAGCAGAGGGATAGAGGTCCAGGGATAGCAGATGGCTTCTTTGATTAAAGGAAGAGCTAAAAGTTTAGAAGAATTGGAACTTCTCTACCTCTGGCACAGTCCTTCATTGTCCTTAGTTCTTCATGTCATTGGGGAGCACGGATCAGAGAGCAATTCAAAGAGACATGGGATGCTCTGTTTCAACTCCATCACATCCTACTCAAATGATACTGTGGAAAAAATGTCAAGTATCAGAGCAAGCTGTGTAAATAAACATAATGTAGAAGATCAGAGAAACTTGGAAAAAAGGTAGCAAAGGGGTAAGTTTGCCAAATGACGCTAAAAGTTTGGTACCTTCCACTTGTCCTGCTTTCTGATGACTCTTACGTTTGTCCCTTACCTTCAGAAGGGTAGCAGTCATCTTTAGTAACTGAAATGAAGCTATCCAGTATTAAAACACAAATCAGCTCATCATTATTGATATTTATTTATGCCAGTGTTCAAAGAATTTATTAAACCTCTTTAGAATCTAAGAGACTGTTTCAGGAATCACTGAAAAATAAAACATAGAAAGTCTGAATGTAAAGCAGTAGTCCTACTTGAGGAATATAGCTATATTTTGGGTTCTCTCTGTGGGGTTTGTGGGAAACTTCTTTAGGCAAACTGTATTGCAAATTATGCATGCTCTGCTTCAGAAATTAATGATCAGAACTATGAATACAGCAATGTTGAGAATTTCAACTCTCCAAGCAATATTTCATCTTCACTCACAAATATATTCAGAAAACAAGTTGATATTAAATTTTCCTTTTTTTTATCTTATGACATCAGAACATTACTTTATTAATAATTTTTTTTTGCAGAAGGAAGAGTCTTAATTTTCATTTAACATTTTCTCCAATATCAGTCATGAAAATAAACCATGAGGGAAATATGGTTTTCCCTGTTTTTCATCATTTTTTCCTTATGCGCCCCCCCCCCCCTTACCTTTAGGAAAGAAATGAAGAATAATTATGGAGGAAATGAAACAATGTCTGTTTATTTAGAACATTTGTATTTTTACAGGGTCTAGATTATATTTATCAACTGTAAAAAGCTCAATGTCCTACTTGAAACACACTGCGCTTAAAGCTTTATGTATCAATTTTTATATCCCTAAAAAATGGCAATAGCATGGCTATTAACTTCTATGGAAAAAGAAAAATGTATGTGGAGGACAATGCATATTATGATGCGATGAGTGACAGAAGTGTTGCTTTAGGGTTAACATTTGGTTAGTTTTTTTTTTTATTTCCAAAATGCTAGGAGATCTGTGCTGAATGAAGGGGGACTCCCCACCACATTGTTAAGGGGAAAAAGCTCAAAACTTTTATCTAGTTGAAACTGAGTAGCATAGACTTGATGTTGGCATTTTATATCCTAGGGAGTAAAAAAGATTCACGGTATAAGGTAGAGAAATGAATTTTAGGTTCTTGACTGAGACACCCCCTATAATAAAAGACAGATTAATAGGTAGGAAAAGCCAAATAAGAGTTTAATAATATGTCTACCTCCTGTATACATGGGAGAAATGCAGGAAAACTGAGTAACTCATGGAAATGGTCCAAACTAACCCTCCATAACACCTTTAGGATCAGGGTGGGGCAGGAAAGGAGGGGGAAACCAGTTATGGGAGATTATTAGGAAGCATACAATAAACAAGAGTCTATTTATTATGCAGATTTAACTCTTTCTCTTCCTTTATAAGAGTTTCTAGAGTTAAGTCATTTTCCACTTTCTTATATAGAGGGAGATACCCTTATAATTGAAGATTTTTTTCTGATTAATGCAAATGTCTCTTACAAAAGGTCAACTTCTAGTCAGGTTTTCAGAGTTTTTTCCTGTGTCTTCTGCTTCTTAAAAATAACCGGTATCCTTATGCCAAAGGGACATTTGGGGCTGATACACTTTGCTCCTCTGCAAGGGCATCATGTATTCTCAGCTCCTTGGCATAGTTGAGTAGAGAGAAAAGTATTAGGCCTGGACTCTACAGGACAGCTGAAAAGCAAAAGGTGATCCTCTTGAGGATATCAGGGTAAGAGACAACAGCTGGAATGCTAGGTGACTTTGGGCAAGTGCTTTAACCTCTAGTAGCCTCAATTTTCCAAGTGTCAGCTGGGGATAATAATCATGTCTACTTAAATGGTTATTATATTGATTAAATGAGATAATTAAGCATTGAGCTTAATGCCTATGCTTACAAAGAATGCTTAGCAAATGCTAATTGAATGAGTAAATGAAGACAAGTGTGAGGACTAGATACTGTGGAAAGGACTAAAGGGGAACTTTGAAGAGCAGCCATCTAGTTCAGGGGACAGAATGGCATGTGCTGCAAATGGAAGTCAAATATATTACATATTCCTTATCAAGTGACCAGATGGTAAAATCTGCAGAATGAGGACTAATCACCAAAGATTGTACATAGTAACCTAGTCAAACTGTGACCTTGCCCTTATCGGTAGAATGTGATGAGGTTGGAACACTAGGGAGAAATCTAAGGATTCTTTTAGACTAGGAATTTATCTGACAAAGTGAAGGATTTTTCAGGGTTGAAATCCCCTAAGAACTAATTGAATATAAATGCATCCTGTTGGTACTTTACATCATCCAAACATTCTACTTTTGACCCTAATTCTTTGGCTTCAAGTCAAGTCATTGTTTGATAGAGTTCCCCAAACCTTTCTGCCCACATCAATTCAAACAAGCTAACAGTTATTCTTCACATCCTTGAGCCTTTAAAAATGTCTAGAGTACTGAAGGGGTTAAAACATATTGGCCCAAATCTCTCAGAATTGATCTTCTGAGCCAGGACAACGGAGGAAAACCCTGGAGGCAAAGGAGAAGCGCCTTCCTTTCTCCTAACTCTTTTATCCTTCTCTTAATCAAAGACACCATGACCATTCCCTAAGCCTCCCCTTTTTCCTGCTTGAGAAGAGGTCATTCTTCTCTGATCCTCTGTAAGAACGTAGGAAGGAAAGTGAAATCTATCTTTACTTTCAGAGTAAAGATACTTCAACCCTCATGGCCACATGGAGACCCTGTTCCTCTGTCCTTGATGCTCCAGTTGCCCTTCCCCATGCCAAGCACAGAGCGTGTTTGATCTGCCCCAGTTACTTCAGAGCTTACGCCCATGTACATTTCTTCTATGTCTGTTTTTAAAATGTGTCCTTTCCTCTTACTAATAGTGGTAATGTTAATCCGTCCACCCTGTGAAGAAACTCAGATGAATGAGGAAATCTTTCCTTGGTCTCCACAATACTTTCTGTCAGGACCCCCACAGGAGCAGGCCTTAGACCAGGGATCATAGTTTGGATATCAGGGCAGTGAATTGTCCCCGGTGCCACCTGGCCAAGGAATGTAATCACCAGAACCAATAAGGAACAAAGGAATGGTGCTGGTGGGAAGCCTTCCCTGCTGCCTCTGAAAAGGCCCATGAAGTATCTACAGCACTCCTCAAAGAAACCATTCCCAGGTTTGGCCT